>JACJUY010007531.1:46457-72648 GCA_014220935.1 Platorchestia sp. MABIK
TTAGTCGTAATTTCTATACAAAATAAAGCGGAATATTACCATTTACCATACATTCGTGATACGTTTCATTTTCAAATGTTGTCACTATTCCATTATGATTGAATGCTTATCAGGTAGTATTTTATGATAAATAAACTGGTCGGAAATTTAAAGATAATAAATCATAGGTTTGTAAGCTTAAACAGTTCAGCTGAATATGATGTAACTATCAATCCCATCAAAAAAATAGAAAATCATTACTACCTGCCACAAAAATGACAGGAAAAAGAAGATTGACTCTGTGAAGTCCAGTAACTTTATGTGCATTCATTTTAATTTTCCATCATAATTAGCGACTAGAAAAATAGGCAATATTTTATTCGGCTTTCAATGATCAAACCATTTTAATATGTTTTTTCACTTGAACCTAAATATATCAATACAGTAAATGAATGAACTTAACATTTTGACTGCGACGTACGCCACGGGTGGTACACGGAGGTAATTTTCTTAATGCTGCTGACCGACCAGTAGTCGCAAACTCAGTTTTCATTAATATTTAATCAAAGCTAAATGAAGGCACGATCCAGTTCCTGTTTGGTATTATCAAAACAGTTTACTAGAACTGAAATAAAATTTGAGTTTAGTGTTGAACTTAATATTTAGTTCCCACATTCAAAGTGTTAATTAAGTAATTTACTGTTTCTTTTGTTAATTTCTGTGCGGTACAAAAACACGAATTATTATATTGATATGCAAATATAAGCTATAAAAAAAGTCAAAAATTTACTACAATATTATGATGTTTTTAATAGTGCATTTCATATTGATTCTCACAAATTCAAGATTATTTTCATAGAAGTTAATAATACATCAAAATAATTATATTGAATCAATAATTGTATGACCCTGCAATCTCATCCATTTTTAGAGAATTGAAGCAATAAATAATTCAAGGACATACAAAAGCGTAAAACAGGATCTAAGTTTTGTATACGTTCTTAATGCTTTTCATTTAATGATGAAATGAAGAAGTCACATGCCGCAGTCAATGCGAGCTACAACGTACCTCTGCAATTTGCAACGCCACACTGGTTGTCTAATAGCGCATCCACAAGTTGCGTCATTTCAGTTGCCGTAGTCGAGGCAAAGTGTTGCCCCGTGTAATAGGGCCTTTAAAAGGCCCTATTATACGGGGCAACTATTGCTCCTGGAAGCAGCGACGGATGCCTCTGGGAGGAACTAACCGCAGTTGCAGCGCGAGTTCTAGTTGTCGCGCTTGTTCAGTAACTTCGTGCAGCTCAGAGCAACGGAGGAGGTGCGGAGCAGTGCTCGACTGACCGTCGTAGAGTAAGTATGGTTGCGACACCGCCTCCCGCTGAGCCAACATAAACCCGGTCGCACCCACGTCAAGTTCGCACATTTTCATGTACGTGTGTTGCAGCGTCCGTGTGCGTGAAGGATGCGTCTTGTCCACTGGTCCAGAGTTTATCTTATTGCCAGAAGTCGCTGTATCGTCTATTATGCGTTATGAGATGTCGCAATGTAGTTAGATTATGCACTTACCTGCATCGTACGTTGTTCAGGCTGCTTGCTTACTTCTACTCATTCTAGTATTAAACAACATTGTAGTATTGGTTCCTGTGAACAGATTATTGACATTAGCAAATTTAAAATGTTAGATACTTGTACCGCCAACTTAGACCTACGTATTTTAGAGTCATTATTCATTCATAAACTCAAATTTCTCTCAATGAAATGAATAGTGCATACCCTCTGAAAATAATCAACCGATAAATTATTATTATTCTACATATATTTTTTTGTGCTTATATTCTGCTCTTCTGCAATTTAAGGTGTGCTGACTTGTCTATTATTATATTTGCAGACTTTTTGTTGGGAATGAGCCAAGACTCGAAAGGTTCAAAGTAAATGCTTTTAAAGTACGTCTTCTCCATTTCTTTCATTGTAAATAATGAATAATTATAAGAAAAATAAATAATGAAATAATGTATCACATATTCAAATAAATATTTTTACCTGTAATTGTCTTTCATTTACAATATACTTTTTATTAATCACTTGGGAAGCTTTGAAAATGACATTAAATATCGTCTAATATATTATAGTTGTCATGTAAAGACAGAAAAAATGAACAAACTTTGTAGTTTTAAGTAGTGTGGTCACAAGTATAAATATTCATTTAAAAACTGTCTCATTACCGCCAGCGCAACTGAAATGAATACCGCGTTGATGAAGCATTATCCTTGTATGTCAAATGACAGGGGAAGTGGTGTGTACAGAGGCTGTACACAATTTCCTGACTTAATCGAAAAAGGTGCAATATTTGTGATGAAATCCATAGCATTTATTCCTTGTGTGCAACCGTTAAGCTGCCTTTGTCCCCAATGTGAGCATAGAGGTTCTTTTATTTTGCACTTTACGACCAAAATTATATTAACGAAAGGGAAGTGACAATTAATTATACTGATTTGAGCATAAAATTTTTTCGGCAAATTTTCTAAGTAAAGAAATCGAATTCAATTGATGTAAAAATGCAAAAAATGCAACTCGCAAAACGCTCCAGCACTAAAAGGTTTTTGATTCAATTGATACAGCACTTGGTGAGTTCTCAAATTAACTACTAATTTATAATAGAAACTAAATGTGATTTGTATTGTTAACACTACATTGTGACATGCGAACAATACATTATGACCTGCGGTAGTATCGCAGTAACTGCGCTGTTATTTGGTTCAACTCGTTGTATAATGTGTCGTTTAAAACGGCTGTAACTTTTAAGTGTAAAATGAAACCTAATGAACTTCATTTTATTATTAAATGATACTTTCATAGCAGAGCTATAGAATAATAAATGTTCGCACTAGAGTTAAGTCACACAGCGACGTGTGGCAGCTGTTGAAGTGCGCATGATAGAAACTCATATTATGATGTTTATCGTTTAAAACCGCAGTGACTTTGAAGTGTAAAATGAAACATAATGTATTTTATTTCGTTATTAAATGATACTTATATGACAGGGGTATAGAATACTGAATGTTGGCACTAGAGTTACGTCACACAGCGACATGTGGCAGCTGTTGAAATGCGCATGGTAGTGATTCTGGGTGGTGGTGACGAGCCGTACACGTACACGCACTAGCGCACGTACACTCAGAATGTGCGAACTTGACGTGGGTGCAACCCGGTCCGCCATTCAATAGGTAGTCGAAGGATTTAAAACTTTGACTGCAGCAACTAAGTATTAAGTTCAACACCAAACTCAAATTTTAAGTCAATTGTAGTAAACTATTTTGAAAATACCAAACATGAAGTGGATCGTGCCTTCAGTTAGCGATGATTAAATATTTAGAAAAATGGAGTTTGCGACTACTGGTCGGTCAGCAGCATTATGAACATTACCTCCGTGTACCATCGTTGGCGCACGTCACAGTCAAAGTGTTAATAAATGTCCGCGGAGTGTGTTATTTAAGCAATTAAGTATTATTTTAGGCACATAATTAGTCGTAATTTCTATACAAAATAAAGCGGAATATTACCATTTACCATACATTCGTGATACGTTTCATTTTCAAATGTTGTCACTTTTCCATTATGATTGAATGCTTGTCAGGTAGTATTTTATGATAAACAAAGTGCTCAGAAATTTAGAGATTATAAACCATAGGTTTGTAAGTTTAAACAAACAAACATCGGCATCTTAGGATGCTTTATTTCCAATCAAGCCTGATACATATGATCTTAAGCATTGGTTTTTCAAATGTCTTGTAACTAACACTATATATAGGATACCATGACAGTTCCCCCGTGAAGCCGATACCCATTTCCGACACCTGGGTTGAGTGGGGTATTGTGCTTGAGCTCTCCCTTATACCCCACGGGGAAAATCGCCGCGCCAGTGCCGGGATACGAACCCTCGTCTCCAACATACAAGGCCGATCCCTTAACCACTGTACCACCGCGAGCAACCAGCAAAACAGTTCAGCTGAATATGGTGTAACTATCAATCCTATCAAAAAAATAGAAAAACATTACTACCCGCCACAAAAGTGACAGGAAAAAGAAGATTGACTCTGTGAAGTCAGGTAACTTTATGTGCATTCATTTTAATTTTCTATCATAAGTAGCGAGTAGAAAAATAGGTTATATTTAATTCGGCTTTCAATGATCAAACCATTTTAATTTGTGTTTTAGACTTGAACTTAAATATATCAATACAGCGAATGAATGAACTTAACACTTTAACTGCGACGTGCGCCACGGGTGGTACACGGAGGTAATTTTCATAATGCTGCTGACCGACCAGTAGTCGCAAACTAAATTTTCATCAATATTTAATCAAAGCTAAACGAAGGCACGATCCAGTTCCTGTTTGGTATTATCAAAACAGTTTACTAGAACTGAAATAAAATTTGAGTTTAGTGTTGAACTTAATATTTAGTTCCCACAGTCAAAGTGTTAATTAAGTAATTTACTGTTTCTTTTGTTTATTTCTGTGCGGTAAAAAAATACGAATTATCATATTGATATTCAAATATAAGCTGTAAAAAGATGTTAACAATTTATTACACATTTATGATGTTTTTAATAGTGCGCTTCATATTGATTCTCACAAATTCAAGAAAATTTTCATAGAAGTCAATAATACATCAAAATAATTATATTGAATCAAAAATTGTATGACCCTGCAATCTCATCCATTTTTAGAGAATTAAAGCAATAAATAATGCAAGGACATTCAAAAGCGTAAAACAGGATCTAAGTTTTGTATACGTTCTTAATACTTTTCATTTAATGATGAAATGAAGAAGTCACATGCCGCAGTCACTGCGAGCTACAACCTACCTCTGCAATTAGCAACGCCACACTGGTTGTCTCGTCTATTAGCGCACCCACAAGTTGCGTCATTTCAGTTGCCGTAGTCGAGGCAAAGTGTTGCCCCGTGAAATAGGGCCTTAGACAACTGAGTCCGACTCGAACAACCCCACACCACAATGCCATATCTCAAGTGTGGATACACCAAAGAGAAATATAATATCCTCAGAACACGAGGCAAGATAATGTGCGACAGTTTTCGAAGTATGCCAATAGATCTGCCTATTTTATTACAAACCTATTACCTACCTATTTTAGTACCGAAGACCAGATGAACAACCGGAAACATTTAGATAAGCCTGCAACCAGTGAAGAATTTTAGAGCGGAACCCGAGGACCTCAAGTTTTTGTCACTAGTATACAGTGTTGGGCACGCAACTTTTAAAATGTTGCGGCGCAACCGCAAGCGCAACACCACAAAAAAAGTTGCGACGCAACCGCAATAGCAACTTTTATAAAAACCAAAGTTGCTATCGCAACCGCAACTCGCGACCGCAACTTTTTAATTATTAAATATAATTTTACTTAAATATAGTTCAATTAATTTTACGAATATATTGCTGTGTATAAAATAATATTAAGAGATTCAAAATAGTGCATTGTTTTACTAAAAAATTAATACATCGAGTAAATGTGTGGACGATCTTTCAGTATCTTGATTTTGAATGAAATATGAAGATACTGGAAGAAAGGTTTCATTTGTAAACATAGCATGAACAATGAAATGTATTCCATTTTTCTAATTATAACAAGGTTGGAAAGGTACCTAGCCAGTGGCTATATTTTCATAGGAGTTCCGTATATATGGCAAAAAAATTAGAAAACAGAAAAGTGCAGAACATTTGTACAGCCTATTTGACAGACAAGGAAAAACCATGCATCTGCTCCTGTAAGATATGATATTCCTCTGCTTTTTGTTGTTCCTCTGTTAAGATTTAATACTGGTTCATGATCTCGATGTGACAATGGCAATGTGCTGCAATGACAATCAACGTTGCCTTTCAAATATGCTAACATTTCAAAATGTTTGTCTAAAAGCCGAGCACGTCGTGGTCTCAAAATTTCCTTGCCTTAAGAGAACAGTCGTTCGGCCGCAGCGCTCGATGGTATTGGCGTGTTAAATTGGATGAACGAAGCGACAAATTCACTTGAAGGTTATATAATGAGTTACATAAAATATACTTCTATACTCAGAATAAATAGTAGAACCAACGTTATAGAGAACATTTATTATAGCAAACGTTTCGGAATAAAAATCATTCCATCATCAGTGCTGGAAGAAATAAAAAGTAATTACCAGTCATGAATAAGACGAATAAGGTCTGAATGGAAATAACAAGCAAAAACGCAAAAAATAAAAAATTAATTCTTACCAAACGATTAAAGTATCACACATAAGCGTACAGGTAATATACACAGTACATACAGGCGTACACAACCATACATACAAAACACATTCATACACCTACACCTATATATACACACACACATGCATACACACACACACACACACACACACTCACTAAGCATGCCGCAAGTTAGGAAGTAGGGACCACAAATAATTTTGTCGCGCTGAAATCGTTTTTTAGTGAAGGTTTATTTGTGAATATATAAAGAGATTCTAGAATACGGAGGTCTTGTTCATTAAAGGCTTTGCATAGGATAGAAAAATTTGACATTTTGAAAGGGTGATTGGAACTATTGCAATGGCTTCTAATGGCGGACTGAGACGGACAAGCAAACGGGCGGCCAGTAATATGAGAAAATCCTGAATGTTGGCTGTGACTGATAAATAGTTGGAGGGTAGTGCTTCCAACGTACGATTGCCGGCAGCAATCACAAACATACACATATACACAGCAACTTTCCAGGCACTCATCCTGTCGCTCTTTTTTGTTAAAAAAAGACGATATCTTAAAAGTATTCTTATAATACACATGAACGTCAACCGCCGCAAAGAACGATCGCACGAGGACTAGAAACTCTCTTTGAAATTCACTGTTTAGGTAACCTAGGAATGGAAGGCCAATAAATATTTTCTGTTTCGGTACGGTCAGGGTTACAGGAGGGGGGGAAAATTTATTATCGAGGAATTTTCTGACTATTTGATTAACAAGATATTTTGCATAATTCTTACGTGGGAACATTTTTTGCAAATATTCCAATTCATTGTGTAATATTTGGTACGTGCTCGAGACGCAATAGGCCTTATGCAATAACGTTTTCACACACGATTTGATGTAACCTTTGTAGATACAGCTAAAATAATTTGTACAAAGACCGGTAAATGTGGGCTTTCTGTTAACTGAAGAAATGAACTTGGTATCAGACCTCCTTACCAGGACATCCAAAAACGGTATTTCACCATTCTGTTCACATTCCATTGTGAATTTAATGTTGGGATGAACAGCATTAATATACTCAAAAAATTGATTTGCTTGAACCCGGGACCTGAATAATAGAAAGGTATCGTCCAAGTACCGTCTATAGAAAACAGGTTTATATTCAGTCGAACATGAATCCAAAAAATTTGTTTCTAAATGGGCCAAAAACATATTAGCAATGACAGGAGACAGGTTAGAGCCCATGGCTAGTCCATCTAGTTGTTGATATATTACCTTATTGAACATAAAATAAGAATCTTTGAGAGAGATTTCCATAAAACGCTTGAATTGCTGTCTGTCATAATTCATAAAATGGCTAGTGTTTAAAAAAATCTTATCCAGTAAAATATTGATCGATTCCCCCAAAGGCACATTTGTGTACAAAGATTCAACATCAAAGCTGCACATGAAAAGATCATTTGTATTGTCGATACAGGATAGTTCACGAAGGAAATGACTCTAGTTTTTCACTGTATATGGACTAGTGCTAAATGGAGTTAGGACGGGTACCAAATTTGCACAAAGCTTGGAGCTAGGCGTACTGCACGCAGAGAGATTGGGTCTCATGGGTACGTCAGGCTTATGTACCTTTGGTAATCCATACAACACTCCCAGTCTAGATCCACTAGCACGGCTGGACTTGTAAAATTCAGCTGATAAAATTCCAGCGTCCTTCTCCTTTTTAAGCCTATAGTTGATTTTATTTTCGAGCTTTACAATAAGAGTCTTAGGATCTGTGGTCACTTTGCGAAACTTATCCGGATCAGTCAGTAGCCTTTCAACTTTGGAAATATAGTCATGCTTATCGAGTAGAGCAACACCGTGCCCTTTATCTGGCTTTGTAACATAAAGACTGGAATCAGAGCTCAATTTCTTAAGGGTCGAAAAATCTTTACGACTAAACAAAGCACATTTATTAATGCCATCAAATTTACTGTAAATTTGAAGGCATTAATAATCAATGTGCTTTGTTTGTTGGAAATCAAGCGTTTGTAGGAAATCTCTCTCAAAGATTCTTATTTTTTGTTCAATATGGTAATATATCAACAACTAGATGGACTAGCCATGGGCTCTAACCTGTCTCCTGTCATTGCTAAAATGTTTTTGGCCCATTTAGAAACAAATTTTTTGGATTCATGTTCGACTGAATATAAACCTGTTTTCTATAGACGGTACTTGGACGATACCTTTCTATTATTTAGGTCCCGGGTTCAAGCAAATCAATTTTTTGAGTATATTAATGCTGTTCATCCCAACATTAAATTCACAATGGAATGTGAACAGAATGGTGAAATACCTTTTTTGGAAGTTCTGGTAAGGAAGTCCGATACCAAGTTCATTTCTTCAGTTTACAGAAAGCCCACATTTACCGGTCTTTGTACAAAATTTTTTTTAGCTGTCTGTATCTACAAAGGTTATATCAAATCGTGTGTGAAAACGTTATTGCATAGGGCCTATTGCGTCTCGAGCACGTACCAAATATCACACAATGAATTGGAATATTTGCAAAAAATGTTCGCACGTAATAATTATCCCAAATATCTTGTTAATCGAATAGTCAGAAAATTCCTCGATAATAAATTTTCCCCCCCTCCTGTAACCCTGAACGTACCGAAACAGAAAATATTTATTGGCCTTCCATTCCTAGGTTACCTAAACAGTGAATTTCAAAGAGTTTCTAGTCCTCGTGCGAACGTTCTTTGCGGCGGTTGACGTTCATGTGTATTATAAGAATACTTTTAAGATATCGTCTTTTTTTAACAGAAAAGAGCGACAGGATGAGTGCCTGGAAAGTTGCTGTGTATATGTGTATGTTTATGATTGCTGCCAGCAATCGTACGTTGGAAGCACTACCCTCCAACTATTTATCAGTCACAGCCAACATTCAGGATTTTCTCATATTACTGGCCGCCCATTTGCTTGTCCCTCTCAGTCCGCCATTAGAAGCCATTGCAATAGTTCCAACACCCTTTCAAAATGTCAAATTTTTCTATCCTATGCAAAGCCTTTAATGAACAAGACCTCCGTATTCTAGAATCTCTTTATATATTCACAAATAAACCTTCACTAAATAACGATTTCAGCGCGACAAAATTATTTGTGGCCCCTACTTCCTAACTTGCGGCATGCTTAGTGTGTGTGTATGCATGTGTGTGTATATGTGTAGGTGTATGAGTATGTTTTGTATGTATGGTTGTGTACGCCTGTATGTACTGTGTATATTACCTATACGCTTATGTGTGATACTTTAATCGTTAGGTAAGAATTTATTTTTAATTTTTTTGCGTTTTTGCTTGTTACTTCTATTCAGACCTTATTCGTCTTATTCGTGACTGGTAATTACTTTTTATTTCTTCCAGAACTGATGATGGAATGATTTTTATTCCGAAACGTTTGCAATAATAAATGTTCTCTAGAACGTTGGTTCTACTATTTATTCTGAGAATAAGATTCCCTAAGAATCGCCCAATAAGTACTACTATACTTCTATACTGTAAGCAAAGTGTATGTGGATCACTGTATCGCCTAATGCTAATAATAAACAGTTGCCAGACGGGTTGTACCCTGTATGCTTTAGTTTCAAACGAGTATGAAACGCGTATTAAACTCTATTGAAGTCATTTTAGAAATTCAATTACCATCGTGATGTTGCGGTTGCGAGTTGCGGCCTGACACGTCAAAAATTGTTGCGATCGCAACAGATTCGCAACTTTCCAAAAATTGTTACGGCGCAACCGCAACCGCAACCGAATAAGTTGCGATCGCAATTGCGGCCGCAAGTTGTTGCTGCGCAACTGCCCAACACTGCTAGTATATCATGATTAATGGTATCAAACGCCTTCGAGAAGTCAAGAAACACCGAAATAACATATTCCTTATTGCTCAAAGAAGAATAAATTGAATCGCAAAACATGTTTAGCGCGTCAGACGTTGAGCAATTACTCCGAAAGCCGAACTGATGAGGAGATAACACTCGGAAAGTAGAAAGAAATTTAGTCATTCTGGAGTACATCGCGCGCTCAAAAATTTTACTCAATTTGCACATTGTTGAGATTGGTCCATAATTAGAAATAGAATCTTTCGATCCTTTCTTATGAATTGGAATTACTCGAGCTATTTTAGGGCAGTTCGGGAGAACACCCCTAGTAACTGAAAAATTAATCAGATCGGATAAAAGAGCAGAAATACCCCTAGCCATGGCTTTGTAAGCACAGATTGGGATGGATGTGATATTACTTGATTTTGTTTTAAATGAGTTAATTATGCCAATTTTTTCACTTGCATCAGTCTGAAGATAGCCAAAGGAATTACACAGACCGTGCAAATAGGACGTAGGATCAATGCCAGACCTGGGAGTATCAGTCTCAAGCCTAGCAGCCACAGTCACAAAGTATTCATTGAATTTGTCCACTACCTCCGCTGGTGAACCGATCGATGTACCGTTGTCATTGCTCAAAACAATATCACCCGCCGGTCTGTCACCACCACGCAGAATGCTATTTATGCACTTCCACGTAAGTTTAGCATTTGAGACACATGAATTAAATCGATCATGAAAGTACAGTTTTTTGGCTCTTTTAATTTGATTTGATACCCTATTTCGGCAACTTTTATACGTGTTTAGGTGACACAGGCCTCGCATATAAAACCGATGGAATTCGTGCTTTCTATTGATGCTTCGGCCAATATCTGCAGTCAGCCATGGGCTTTTAATGCGTTTACGGGACAATTTTTTGTCCTAATTGGACATGCTTTATTATACAAGTCAAACAGACACTGATGAAATCGACTACACTCATCGTGGACATCGCCATTGAGATCTAAAGTATACGCATTGCAGAAAGTAGTGGCTTCAGAACGCAAGCGAGTTAGACTGGCAACAGAAAGATCTCTAAACTGGACGCGTACATCAGGAAGGTTGGGCGAGGTAGTCTGCAACAATATAAAAATAGGATAATGATCCGAAACATCAACCGTGAAAACCCCCGCAGCGTGTGAAGTCATGACATTAGTCCAAACATGGTCAAGTAAGGTAGCAGTGTCAGCAGTGACACGAGTAGGCAGGGAAATCACAGGAAAATACGACAAAGATCGCATTGAGGCAGTAAAAAATCTACAAAAATCTACATATACATATAAGTTACAAATAATTTCATATGGATTGTTATTTCTTTTGAGCAGAAAAACAGGTAGGAATCTACTATAACTAAGATTATACAACTTCACGACAATGTTTAGAGGAAAAATGAGCTGTCCCTTGAGTACTAACACTGAAGAGCCGATGGTAAAAAAATTATTACCCAAGATAAATCCTAGAACCCCTTTACAGCGCCTAAATGTTCACACGTTAGGCTAAATATAAAGGAGAAACTTATTAAAGTAATAACTTTAAGTAGTGATGACCTCCAGAAAAGGAGTACAGGAAAACCTGAAGTTTAACTTAACTTTCGCCACCTCCAGCTTCGTTGGATTTCTTTCACTGACAGGAGTCACTACTTCCTACCATTCATCATCCACAGTTTAAGATGTCAAACATTCTATCCATCGTACGTCTGTATTTAATTGATGTACACAAATTTACAATCTTCATTATACCAGCATTTAGAGAGTTTTTTACAGCTGACTGACAACAACTGTGCTGCCTTCGCAGCAATTTAGGAAATTAATATTTTCAAACAGCGATAGAAAATTTATTCCTCCGAACATCGAAAGAAACATTCCGCAAGTCCTCTCGTTTTCCGGAAATGCCCACTTCCGGACGTTAAGTATATAAACCTCTGCGAGNTGGAGCTGGACTCCGAAACGTTTTCCTAGTAAATATGATTAAGTTCTTTGGAATTTTCCTCGTTTTTGTTAAATTGTTTACATATTTCGTTGATTAGTCGCGTATAGCACAAGTGCTTTTTTGATGTGAATGGTTCTTCATGCACAATTTTACTTACAGAATAATGCATACCCACCGTAAACTGGGCTTACGTTGACCGCTGGCGTGATTTTGATCACAACTTACAGCAGATTGCGATCACGCAACGCAAGACAATACACATTTGATGAAGAAAATTGGTACTAAAGAAACCCAATGTCTTTTAGGGTTGATTTTACTGTTAAGTATTTTATTTTGTAACAATTTATCTCCACTGTTAGTTGTCATCAAAGTAACCACCTTCGACGACTTTCTTTAGTTGTGCAAAAACTACGTTTAGTATACTTTTGTCTGTCCGAAACTTTAGAAATGGATAGGCTTATCTTCTATACAATATTTTTTAAAGCTGCTTCTAGTATGAATTTTTTACTCTATCAGCAGTTCAAACGGATTTTGGTATTTTGTCAGTTATGCACGGGCTATCCTCTTTACCTACCTATAATTTTTTTATCATTGATAATTCTATGCTATTTGACAAAAAGATGTTTTACTCCAATCAAGGCTGATGCATATCATCTTGCACATTGGAGCGTAAGCCCAGTTCACGGTCGGTATTAATAAAATCTGTAATGAATGACCTATTTCTATTAATCTAACGAGTGGCTGATGAGATCACACGTCTCGGATCGTATGTATGCGTCTCAGCACAAGGAAACAGCAGAACACTGTGCATTGTGCACGCTTGCATTGCGAAATTAAAAACCGACTGATCTCATGATTCGTCCAGCAATGCTAGTGGTTTTCAACCGATTTCGGGCCGCGGCACACTTTGATACTTTTTAATTTTTGGCGGCAAACTTTTAGAAAAAATTTATACCTTTATTGCGAAAGCCATTTTCCACGTAAAAATTGAGACTTCGTCTATCTTGAAGACAGGAACAACCTATTTGAACGACAAAATACAGCTATAGTAGTACGTATAGGGCGATTCTTGGGGAATCTTATTCTCAAAATAAAAAGAAGAACCCAAGTTATAGAGACCATTTATTATAGCAAACGTTTCGGAAAAAAATTATTCCATCATCAGTGTGTTACGATACGAGCTTGGGCCTGTCGGCCTCTCGTCACCTATAGAGGAATTCAAACCTCGATAGTCGTAGACGGAAAATGAAATTAAAGATAGAAATACACAGAACGAGGGGGTGACAGAAAGGTAGAAATTAGAAATAGCAGTGTTCGCATAGTGCACCACGAGTTTACCTTAGATTTATCAGCATGGATAATAACGACAAAGTTTGAAAGATTAAAACATATTTTTATTCTTGAACGTGGAACACGCGAGTAAAAGCACACAAAAAATCTAAACGAAGTGATCAAAAGGCACGAGTGCAATAATGAAAAGTACACATGACATTCCTGACATAAAAATTCAATGTGACATGGTATTCAAAGAAAAGAAGTGTAATGCTCACCGAGAATCAAGACAGGGTGTCTACTAGGTAGTAAAGTAGTAAAAAGTAGTAAAATTTGGAAAGTAGTAAAAAAGTAGTGAAAAGTAGTAAAATTTTCCTCAGAGTAGTAAAAAATTATGAAGTGAAATAATTCTCTAAAAATTTAAAGTAATGTTACATATGTATATAGAATATAAAGATTTTTTTTTAAATTTTCTCCCATTATCAGAAATTTGCCTTTGTTTATAGGAAATGTTCCTGTAAAGCGGGGTTTAATTTCATGATTGGAGGACACAAAATAGAAAAAAGTTTCAAAATTTTTGCGAACGACAGAAAAAATAGTTCACTTTTTCTTCTCACTCAGTTTGATCTGAAAGTTAAGTTGTTTTATGATGGAAGGTTCATTTGAGCCATATTATTATTAACAAATTATCGAGAGAAAACAAAAAATGGCTTTCGCTGTGATGCGGTAATCGAGGTTTCATAAATCGTATAAATATAAATTTAAAAAATGTAATACCAGTGACGATGCATTGTTCAAAACACTTCTATTAGTGGCACTTACATTGAAAAACAAGCTTAGGAACTTGTGATATCAGGGATTTATATTGAAAATGAAATAAGGTTTTAAAAATGTTGCATTTATGACTATAAGGTCAACATTTGACATCTTTTATTCTTACGGATCAAATATGTATTAAACGATCTCGGGGAAAATGAAATATCCTAGCTACACATTTTCTCGTAGAATTGGATCAAGTGGCTTTAATTGAAATATGTTTGTTAAGTAAAATAATTTGTTTTATTACGAATTACGATTCTTTTAATGTAAGACATCTTGTGAACTTTTTCTTTTAAATTTTATGAATAAACATTAAACAACTAGCCAAAATTGTTGAATAGGTAGTTGTACTTATCAATGAATAACCATTACATTTTATTGGATTTCATCTTCAGTGGATGCAGTTTCCCGTGAGATGTAAAGTATAGTTGGCATAATTGTTTTTTTTGTGCACTTGATACTAAAAAATTAAAGTATTTTATTCACGAACGTAAGCGCAGAAATAAAATTATTCTCAATTAGCTTTTAGAGACTCCTACTGCTATTTCAGATAAGTAAGTCCTGAATCAAACTTATTAAATTTCGATTCCTCCTAATGAAAAAATGTTGAATTCAAAGTCATATATCTGGCTGGTAAAATCTTGATTATCATAAACTTGATGTAACCTTCCAATTCTTATTCAAAGACAAATATTCTCACACTCCAAGTTGTTGCGGCAGGATAGAAACATTGCAATGATGTCAAATGAACTTCTCCGCAGTTCATTTACATCCAAAAAGTGGTTTTTTGGACGTGAGCTTGATTGTGAGCAGTATTATTTTCCTTTGAAAAGACTGGAGTTTATTTTGTCCACTTCGATATGGGGAAACAACGATTTACTGTGACTATAAATGTTTTTTTTCTGAAAAAAATTATCTCTTCGTAAAGCTGAAAGTTTGCTCTTTCCTATGATGTTAATTTGTCCAAATACTGAAAGAACTATGCTATAATATCTTTTATTACAATGTGTTATCATTTTAACAAGAGTTAAGTTCCTTTTAAATTTTTTTTGGCAGTCATGGCGATTCAGTTACCTCCAGGATGTCGTCATAGAATCATGGTGATGCTCCATCTAATCAAAGTCCATTCTTTCACTATACATAGCAAAGTTACATAAAATTTTTGTGATTTGTTCCGTAAAACAACATGTTAATAACCTATTTGTTTTCATCATTGATCGCAATTAGGATGCCGATTTAGATTTTGAGGTATGATAGAAATAGTTTACAAACTCATGTTTCCGAAGTGCCATAATGTTTTCATTCATTATGGCAGGTTGTAGGCTTGTATGTAGTGGGTGGGAGACTGTTGAATGCAATCAAGAGTTTCTACATTGATAGCAGAGCATGTGTGAGAGTAGGGGATGAAGTGAGTGATTGGTTTCCAGTTGCAACAGGTGTGAGACAGGGATGTGTGATGATGCCGTGGTTGTTTAATTTGTTTATGGATGGTGTAGTGAGACAGGTGAATGTCAGAGTGTTGGGAAAAGGTGCGCAGTTGGTGGGACAAAATGGTATGAATTAGGAAGTGTGTCAGCTGTTGTTTGCAGATGGTACAGCGCTTGTGGCTGATTCGGAGGAAAAACTGCGGAGACTGGTTGCAGAGTTTGGTAGAGTGTGCGAAAGGCGTAAATTGAGTGTAAACGTAAATAAAAGTAAGGTGATGAGATGTTCAAGAGGTGGAGTGTTTGGAACATTGGATGTGAGGTTGAATGGTGAAGTGTAAGATGAGGTAGAGCATTTTAAGGTACCTCAGATCGGATGTGACTGTGAAGGATAGAATGGAAGTAGAAGTGAGGCATTGAGTGAGTGAAGGCTGCAAGACATTGGGTGCAACGAGGAAAGTTTTTGAGTGCAGAAGTTTGAGTACGAGTGCTAAGAGAGGACTGTTTGAAAGCTTAATTTTGCCAGTTTTGCTGTATGGAGCAAAGTCTCAGGGTTTGAGAGCAGCTGAGAGGAGGAAGCTGGATGTGTTTGAGATGAAGTGTTTGAGGAGCATGTATGGAGTAACAAGAAGAGATAGGATCAGGAATGAGTTGGTTATGGGGCAGACGGGTATTGTCAAAAATATGAGGAGGCGGGTGGATGGAAGAGTGCTTGGATGGTTTGGGCATGTTGAATGAATGAAAATTGAGCGGCTGATAAAAAAGATTTATACGTCGAAAGCGAGTGGTACTAGATTGCGAGGTAGGCCACGGATGAGTTGGATGGATGGGGTGAAACGTGCTTTGTATGAGAGGGGTCTGACTGTGGTCGTGGCGAGAGGGATGACTGCGAACAGAAGTGAGTGAAAGCAGTGCATAAGGAGGTAATTTTATTTTTGACGCTGTCACTGGGCACCTGCCCGCGTGTGATGGAGTGACCTGTCATGTGCGGGGGGAGGGGCTGCACTCAGTGAAGCGGTCGGGGTAAACCAGCTATGGCTGTCAGGCCTGACTGTGGAAGATGGTTGTGCTGGGCTGCTACTGATCCGGGCAGTTCTGGTGCGACCAGTGCCTAAGAGTGACTAAGGGAGATTTGATTGTGGCCTGCTGTCGGCTACCCTCCCGTAGGGAGGAGAAGCCTGGTAAACGTATGTATGCCATAGTGTTTGGTCATGATAAAATTCCCTGATATTCTACCCTGCTGTAAAGGGATCTGAAAAATCCTCTGGTGTCTACTAGTTTCCAGTCAGCTTATTTTTTCCATATGATGAACTGTTGTCCTCATAGTTGAAAGATGTTAAGACTAAGTCTTTGCCAAACATTCGTTGGAATCCATTTAGGACTACTTGGGAATTTAGGTAACTTTTTTTACATTAATGCTTTGGTTGCTCCATTTAATATTGAGTATTTTAAGTATTAAGAAACTTGGAGCTTTTTTTGAACCTTTGGTATTGCATACATAATTGACTCAAATAACTCATTATAGGCCAATTACTTACATCTGGACATTTGGACAACATTCATGATGTAAAATATAGGTAGTAAATTTTTGCTGTTGAAGGTAGTAAAAAGTAGTAAAAAGTAGTAAAATTTGGAAATGAAATATCAGTAGACGCCCTGCAAGATTATCAATTACTAAGCGGGAGTAAATGATTAACGGTTGCACATAATTGAAGGCAAATTCTAAATAACATGAGATCTCGAAGTAATGATGACAACACATGACAGAGTAGCATCCTTGCTCACCACAAGGTGTCAGAAAACTTTAGAACAATTCGCATTACGTGCCACTCGAACTCTTACTTTATAACCGAACAACACATTTCCGCTACGTGTATTACACCACAACATGAAACATCATTTCACAAATAGCGCGCCATCTCAAAACACTTTCCAACGTGCTGTTTTGTACCCTAACTTGCACTTTTGATCACTGCCTCAACTTCCCAACACCACAAAACACTCGAACTCCTCTGCAATGTGTCGCTGCTGTTGATTCACTGCCGGCTCCATTGTGCTGCTGATAGTGCTCAGCTACGCACCCAGTGATGAAAGACGCCTGGCTATCTTCCGATTTTCAATGACTTGTTGGCAATTGCGCTTCGTTGGTGTCAGAGATATCGACCTCGTTCTTCTGCGATTGTACTGTTGTGTTTGTCTTGATGCTGAATTGCGCAGGTGACTGCATGTGGCCTCTCTCGCTGCTCGTAGAATCAACCTCTCGTAGATATCATCAGCGTCCACTTGTACAGAGGGGTTTGTGAATCTTGACGCTCCTGAAGGGGCTTATCTTGAATTGTTGATTTGCCTGGGTGTACCGGCAATTTTGCCGGTATTCCAGCCTCGCACTCAAAATCTATGCGTCTCTCCTATTGCGTCACCGAGAGAAAAGTCCTCTCGATTCTTCTTGTCGCGCCCTTATTTGTGTCTGGCCTGATTTCTTCCAGAAACTTCACGAATGTTCATTGTTCCGAAGACAGAATTTTCAACCTGATTGGTGGAATACTTCCTTGTCCTGAGGTCTCGAAATTTAATTGGTGCGTTCTTTGACACACCCCCTCGCGCGATTGTCTCTAGAGCGCTCATTGGCTCCGGTGATGCGGCTTTTGTTTGGGCCAACCCTCGTATCCTTCGCGCCTCCAAGGCTGGTTCCCAAGCCTACGCGACACCGGCTTAACGGTATGACATACCAAGCTTTCCGTGCTTTACCTAAACTGGCCTAGCAACACATTGCATTATTGTAAGATGTAAGATATTTCACTACAAGTGCTGGAAGAAATAAAAAGTAATTACCAGTCATGAATAAGACGAATAAAGTCTTAATAGAAATATCAATCAAAAACGTAAAAAAATAAAATTGAATCTTTATCTAACGATTAAAGTACCACACATAAGCGTATAAGCAATAAGCGTATAAGCAATAAGCGTAAAAGCGTATAGGCAAAAAATTATCCCAAATATCTGGCTCATCAAGTAGTCAGAAAATTTCTCGATAGTAAATTTTCCCCCCTCCTTTAACCCTGACCGTACCGTCACAGAAAAAATTTATTGGCCTTCCATTCCTAGGTTACCTGAACAGTGAATTTCAAAAAGAGTTTCTAGTCCTTGTGCGAACTTTCTATGCAGCGGTTGACGTTCATGTTTATTATAAGAATACTTCTAAGATATCGTCTTTTTTTAACAGGAAAGAGCGACAGGATGAGTGCCTGGAAAGTTGCTGTGTATATGTGTATATTTGCGATTGCTGCTGGCAATCGTACGTTGGAAGCACTACCCTCCAACTATTTATCCGTCACAGCCAACATTCAGGATTTTCTCATATTACTGGCCGCCCATTTGCTTGTCCCTCTCAGTCCGCCATTAGAAACCATTGCAATAGTTCCAATCACCCTATCAAAATGTCAAATTTTTCTATCCTATGCAAAGCCTTTAATGAACGAGACCTCCGTATTCCAGAATCTCTTTATATATTCACAAATAAACCTTCACTAAATAACGATTTCAGCGCGACAAAATTATTTGTGGCCCCTTCTTCCTAACTTGCTGTATGCTGAGGTGTGTTTAGTGTGTGTGTGTGTATATATGTATATGTGTAGGTGTGTGAGTGTGTTGTGTGTGTATGGTTGTGCACGCCTGTGTGTACTGTGCATATTGCCTATCCGCTAATGTGTGGTACTTTAATAGTTAGATAAGGGTTTATTTTTTTGCGTTTTTGCTTGAAATTTCTATTCAGACTTTATTCGTCTTATTCATGACTGGTAATTACTTTTTATTTCTTCCAGCACTGATGATGGAATAATTTTTATTCCGAAACATTTGTTATAATAAATGTTCTCTATAACGTTGGTTCTTCTTTTCATTTTGAAAATACAGCTAGTTTTTATTATTTCGTACATCGGTAATAGGTAATTATAGCAATCATAAATTTTAAGTTCACATCCTAAATTACTTTTTCTATTGCAAAAAGTCAAATGTCAATCAGTATTTGAAGTAGAATTCAAAGAAAAAATAAGATATGATCTCACATGAAAGAAGTAAAAATTTTAATGTAAGACTTGAGCCTGGTGCTTTCCACAACATCTCTAATATTAAAATAAATAATATTTGGTCGAATGTGAGTGATGCATACTCGCAAGTCTTCCTCGCCACTTTCAAGGCTTGCACGTTTCTTAGTTTTGATGTTCAAATAATAAAACCCTAGTTCACATTGATAAGAAGTCGAAAACTGCAGCAAAATCTTGACAGCTCTTTTGGAAACTGATGGGTAATCTTCCATAACCGAAATCCAAAAGGAATCTAACGGTAACTGAGCATATTTCAATTTCAGTCCTCGATCGCTAGAAAGACTCGCTAATTCTTCTTCTTCATTCAACTCGAAATTGGTCGGACTGGTAACAGCAAAATCTGCTAAGGGATTGCGAATCCAATCATGCTCATCAATACTGATGGAGGGAAAGTATTCATCAATTCTCTTAGCTAAGCAAAGAGAATTAATAATAATGGGAATCATCTCTTTATTGCAGGTTTTCCGAATTAACGGAAAACTGTCCAACTTGTTTGCATTAATTTTGATCATCCACAAAATAATTTATTCGTAAAAGCAACCAATTTTTCTGTAGAAGTTAAAAACGTTCTCATTTTACTTTGCATTCCGGTGTTCAAAGAATTTAATTGACCAATTATCTCTGTTAAATACTCAACTTGGGACATTCACAAGTCATTAGGAAGGTATTTGCAAAATCGATCATGTTTTTCATTCTCAAAAATTAATTAATTTCTTTCTGAAGTTCATTCTCACGCGAAAGCACTTTTTCTTTGGACAACCATCATTCTGTGTGTAACAGCAAGCAAACGTATTGAGAATCCATGTCCTTGCATAACTTCTCAAATATCCTAGTCTTCACGGGCCGTGTTTTAATGTAATTTAACTATTTCAATTACTTGATTTAGTACATCCTTTAGTTCATTTTAAGTGATTTTTGAAAACTACTTCTCTATGCAAAAAACAATGAGTTCACACGATGCTAGGATTAACTTTCTCCACCAGAGAGGTAACCTTTCACCTGAACCCCACCTTAGGCCGCCGTCACACGGAGACCAAATGGTATCGTTTCGTCATAATCATCTCCAGTCAGCGGCACTACTCGGTCTGTCCAGGGACACTAAACCGTCAGATTTCAGCCTTAGTTTGGAGCCAGTTTGGTCAAACTAAGGCTGAAATCTGATAGTTTCGTGTCCCTGGACAGACCGAGTAGTGCCGCTGACTGGAGATGATTATGACGAAACGATACCATTTGGTCTCCATGTGACGGCTCATAAGCCATGCTTTTCAAGGTATCCCGAGAATATTTCAAAAACATTTTGACCTTTAGTAGTTGTTGATAACTTTTTACTGCAAAGAAATTGGTTAATTATGACACCATCATCAATAAAACGTATCAATGCAATTAACTGGGCATAATTACTGATGTCAGTAGATTCGTCGATTCAAACCGCAAACAATCTGTTTTTAAGTTTGGCTTCTACGCTTTCCTCGATGTTATCTGACAGGTCGAAAATTTTTCAGTAAATTGTGTTGTTTGAAAGAGGGATAGATTTAAACCATTTTTTGCACCCTGGTAGGATTACTGTTTCGGCAAGGAAATGCGAATTCGAATTAAGAGCAATAACTTCTGCCACCTCATAAGATGCAACTTGTGCTTTTTCAGACCCGACCATTTTTTTAAACAGTTCACTTTGATTTCTATTTAACTGCAACAACCTTTCAAATGCTTAACACTTTCATTTTGAAGATACGGGTGTTTTGTAGTGAAATGCTTATTCAAGTTACTTGGCACCATTGCTTCATTGGACAGAGTCTGGCCGCACACAACACACAGTGGGATAGGCATCTCTACGATACCAGTCCAGCTAAATCCATATTTTAAATAATTACCACTGTACATCCTGTGAACTTTCACATTTTTAATTGGAGCTGATTCAATAGATTTAGAAGTACATTTTTGTTCAGTTTTTAGGAAATAACTTTCGTCGCATTCAGCTTTTCGTTGGGAAACTTATCCATGGTTAAGGGTTTGATCATGCAACCAAAGATGACGGTGATAACAAAAATTCGTGAACCACCACACTTGCTTACTATATCACGACTGAGGGCTCTGACTGTGACTGAGCTTGACTATTTGAGTGAGTCGTGAGGTCTCGTTCGTTAAAGCCTGTTTACACGATCATTGAGTGCGCGCGGGAGCAGTGAAGATAGGCGCAAGCCCCGCCAACTTGTTCTCGCTTCAGACGCATATACTTGTTCAATGACAGTGCGGATCATGCTCGTCTTCATGGCGCTGGCCAGAGCCATGAAGACGAGCATTGAGCAAGTAAATGCGCCAGTCATTGAGCAAGTGAATGCGCCTAAACCGAGAGCAAGTGGGTGGGGCTTGCGCCTCTCTTCACTGCTCATTCGCGCACTCAATGATCGTATCAACACAGCCTTAAGGCCTGTTTACACGATCATTGATGAGCAACTTCACCACGCGCTCAGTCACGTACTTGGTCGCGTCAGAGTGTCGACACTGTCATTCTGCACTTTCAGCAGTGGCGCAGAACTACTCCTGTAAAAATCCTGTCTGCTCCTGGAAGCGGTAGAGAGAGGGTGCATAATGGTGGCTTAGCGACATGCAATGGCGCTTGCCCCCTTTTTATGGCAGTTGTTTTGGCTATAAAGAAGAAGCAAAAGAGGAAAATGTGGGTGAAGAGCTGGCTTCTAAAGAATTTCTTTTTCGGCTGCTACAGGACAATTTTCCAAGAGAACGCGTAGGGAGGGAGCAGAGACAACACACCCTCCCCGTTCGGTGACTGGAATAACACTGACAAGCCTTGAATAGCGCGATGAAAACAAGCATCGTCCGCACTGCCATTGAGTTGGTCATTGCGTCTGAAACGAGAGCAAATGGGCGGGGTTTAAGCCTCTCTTCACTGCTCACGCGCGCACTCAGTGATCGTGTAAACAGGCTTTTACGCGTAGGGGATTCGTTCAAACGAGGTGCTCTTCGTATGTTTCAGCGTTCGTTGGGACGAAAAAAAGAATTGAGGATTTGTTCAATCAGAATACCTTCAGCAAGGTTCGGAAAGCAATTGTATTTCATTCAAATTAAATTTTTGTTCATTAGTAGCATAAAGTACCGTAGCTCATTGTCAGGCAGCGCAAGTGGTGTCGAGTCCAATCTATGTTAGTTACCCATAATGTACATTTTCTTCCAAGTGTTCAGCTTCTCGCACAGCGGTATCGACATATTTTGGCGCCCGAACAGGGACCCAGAAGCTTTGCGCGACTACCAACGTTGCCTGTGATTTCTGGGTTCTACTCAACCACGCGGACACCGCATCATTGAAACAAGATGAACCTCGTCGCTCAAGCTCGGGAATACGTCGAAGCCCTCGGCCTCACTCCCACCGATGCTGAGTACAGAAAAGAATTTACCAGCCGCCTGAGGCATTTGGAAGAAGCTGCAGCTGCAGAACGAGCAGCGGACCGAGCAGCGGAACGAGAAGCAGCGCAACGAGACCACGAGCTCAGACTCCGACAACTCGATGCTCAAATCGCTTCTCAAAATGCTAGAGTTAAGATACCTCCACCGGCTCCATTCGATCCCGCGAAAGAAAGGATGGACGAATTTTTGCAACGCTTCTGCAGTCACACAACAGCAATGGGATTTACGGAAGTCGAAGCAGTTGTCATGCTCCATAATTTGATCACACCGAAGGAACGTCGACTCATTGATACCTTGCCCGCAGCAGATCGCTTCAAGCTTGCTGAAATCAAATTGCTTCTGCTAGATGCTCATAAAGTCACTCCGGCGAAACCACGTGCTAACTACTACGAGTTGAAGCCAGAAGAAGGCGACAATATGTCACGTTACCTGCGGCGACTAGAACAAGCCTTCGACGCTCGGTTAAAAGGATGCAACATCGAAGCCAACTATGAGACTCTTCGTGACTTTCTTCTCGTTGACCGAGCGTATTCAAGCTTGCCTCCCTTCCTCGCTACTCAATTACGTGACAGGGGTGGTAACACAGTCGCAATTTTAGGAGAGCAAGGTGATAGCTTCTTACAAGCAAGACCACATACATCGCTCCAACAGCTTTGTAAGGGTCGCACACTGACATCAACGACGGATGCTGGCCCTCCAGCACTCAAAGAATCATTAGTACCAGAGCGACGTTCGACATTCCCTATACGAGCTCCTAGCACTCCAGCAGGATCCCCCAACTCTAGCAACAACTCTCGAAGAACGCCACCAAGAACTTCTAACACACGTGGCCCCACCAGCTCAAGATTTGTCAACACTCCACAACGCGAGGAACGAGAACCTTACACTGGATTTTACTGCACTTCCCATGGCCCCAATCGATCGCATCCCAGTGATGAGTGCCGCCAATTACAGAGGAGGCAAAGTGACAACCATAGGAATGGAGCAGCCCATGCAAGCCCACCTATCTCCAGTACTACAGCTCGAGTAAACAATCTAACAACACATGAAGAAGCAGATGAATACGACGATATTCCCCCAGTGGCATGTAATCACATCGCCTCGAACAAGCTGATCGATTTAGGACAGCTGAAAACATGCTCTGGCACCGTGAACCAACAACCCGTCCAAGTACTACTAGATGGAGGAGCAACAGCGGTCTTCGTCAAGAAGGCTCTCGTCCCCGCTGACGCCATTTTGAAAAAGGAAATTACCGTCTGACTGGCCAACAATCATTCTTTCAAGGCGCCTCTTGCCCAGGTCTCTCTCGTTTGCCCCTACTACCACGGAGAGGTTACAGCCGTAGCCATGGAAGAGCTCTCCCACGATGTCATCCTCGGCCGAGTTCCTGGGACCACCTCCTTCGAAGAACAGATGACCGACCATGAAGAGCTACCAGTTACTGCAGAGGTCTCTCATGTTATCACAAGAGCAGCAGCAAAAACGATCGAGAATCTCCCTGCCGCACCAAACACTGTCGATATGTTACAGCACAACAAGAAAGATTTCAAGAAATTACTGCGGGAATGTAAAACATTGCAACTTTTGTTCAAGAAAGTTGACGATGACAAAGAAGAAACACACAAGGATGGCAGAGTCATTACCTATGAACTTCATGACGGCATTCTGCATCGGAAAACGTTCCGAGATGGTCAGGAAACCCACCAGCTTGTAGCACCTGCAAGCGTGCGCCCACAAATCTTAGAAATGGNATCTGTCCAGCATTCTTTGAGCACGGTTAAAGGTCCACGGACGCGATGGCCGTAGATGAGCTCGAAGGGGGAATACTCGGTTGAGGCCTGAGGAGCGTCTCGATAAGCAAAAAGGAGGGAAGGCAGATACAGGTCCCAGTCTCGTGGTTGTTCTACGGCTAATTTCCGCAACATGACCTTCAGAGTACCATTGAAGCGTTCAACTATGCCGTTTGATTGGGCATGGTATAATGGCGTCAATCGGTGCTGAATACCTACGAGTTTCAGAAAAGCCTCGAAGGTTGCGGCTGTGAACTGGGTGCCGTTGTCGCTCGTTAGCGTGTGAGGAAAACCAACTCTGCTGCAGATTTCGAGTAGCTCCTGGGCGACCGTTTCTGCATCTATATGTCTGAGCGGGGCTGCGTCTGCGTACCGGGTTGCTTGATCCACCATGGTGAGAATGTATCGGTGGCCACGTGCCGAAGCTGGTTGTAATGGGCCCACCAAATCAACACTGAGCGCGGAGAATGGAGAGGTGATCGGTGGGGTTGAGATTGGTACCTTTCTTGGTCGAGATGGAGCGTGCGTCTGGCAAGTATGACAAGAGTGACAGTATTGGACCACATCTTTTGCTAGGGACGGCCAGTAGAAATCTCTTTCTAGTCGAGCCTGAGTCTTCTTTTGAGAATAATGGCCGGCAAGTGGATTGTCGTGAGCCATTTCTAAGATTTGTGGGCGCACGCTTGCAGGTGCTACAAGCTGGTGCGTTTCCTGACCATCTCGTAACGTTTTCCGATTCAGAATGCCGTCATGAAGTTCATAGGTAATGACTCTGCCATCCTTGTGTGTTTCTTCTTTGTCATCGTCAACTTTCTTGAACAAAAGTTGCAATGTTTTACATTCCCGCTGTAATTTCTTGAAATCTTCCTTGTTGTGCTGTAACATATCGACAGTGTTTGGTGCGGCAGGGAGATTCTCGATTGTTTTTGCTGCTGCTCTTGTGATAACATGAGAGACATCTGCAGTAACTTGTAGCTCTTCATGGTCGGTCATCTGTTCTTCGAAGGAGGTGGTCCCGGGAACTCGGCCGAGGATGACATCGTGGGAGAGCTCCTCCATGGCTACGGCTGTAACCTCTCCGTGGTAGTAGGGGCAAACGAGAGAGACCCGGGCAAGAGGCGCCTCTAAAGAATGATTGTTGGCCAGTCGGACGGTAATTTCCTTCTTCAAAATGGCGTCAGCGGGGACGAGAGCCTTCTTGACGAAGACCGCTGTTGCTCCTCCATCTAGTAGTACTTGGACGGGTTTTTGGTTCACGGTGCCAGAGCATGTTTTCAGCTGTCCTAAATCGATCAGCTTGTTCGAGGCGATGTGATTA
>JACJUY010007532.1:15546-38096 GCA_014220935.1 Platorchestia sp. MABIK
AACATGGTGCAATGATTTGGCTTTTCTCTCCAAGTTTTTTTTTTCACCGATGCATAAATAAATTTAAGACTACTACGTTTTCATCAGGGCCTCTGAGGCTTACAATAGCACTCAGAAGGTGTTGTGGAGTAGGTAATTCATTAAGTACCTGCATTAAAAGACAAACATCATTGTTTTAATGAGAACGGGTTAGTTTCAAATGCGCTTATCTGAAGTGTACCATATTTGTAGCGTTAGATGAGGGTGGGTTAAGCTTTTCTGAAACGAAACGTAAGCGCCGCCTAAAGAATATTGATGCAACTGTTCCTCGGGTGTTCTTCGGATGAATATGGTGCTGCTCGTGTGATCCTGCAATGTTCTTAAAGTGCCCAGCAGGTGGCCTTTAGGTGACCTGCTCTGGGCTCTTAGGTGCATTTCAGGCGATTTTTTGGGGACAGGCACGTGGTCTCTTGGGGACTTGTAGGGGCCCTTAGGTGGCTTGCGCATGACCCTTAGGTGACTTGCGCATGACCCTTAGGTGGCTTGCG
Organism: Platorchestia sp. MABIK; assembly: GCA_014220935.1. Taxonomy (NCBI): domain Eukaryota; kingdom Metazoa; phylum Arthropoda; class Malacostraca; order Amphipoda; family Talitridae; genus Platorchestia; species Platorchestia sp. MABIK. The sequence continues at coordinate 16,074 of JACJUY010007532.1, forward strand.
CATGACCCTTAGGTGACTTGCGCATGACCCTTAGGTGGCTTGCGCATGACCCTTAGGTGACTTGCGCATGACCCTTAGGTGACTTGCGCATGGCTCTTTAGTGACCTTTAGGGGGTTATTAGATCCTTAGATGGCATTCACGTAGCTCTTAAATGATTCAAATGGCCTCCAAGGGCCTCACAAATAACCCATAGGTAACCTGCAGGAGGCCTTCGTGTCTCTCTAAAGAAGAGATCTATATTTTTTTAAACTTTATAAATATTTCCTTTGAGATATTGATTTAAGAAGAGATATTTTTTAGATATTGCTTGCTGTTATCCGATATTCCTAGGTATCATAGCTACAGATGATTAAGGAAAAAGCTCGCTTTCTTTCTCATCAGCGAATGAAGTAAAACAGGGACCTCAAAAATCTGAAGTGCGATATTTTGAGATTTGATGTGTGCGCCCACAAATAATGACTAATTGACTATAAGATCATGCTGATTTTCATGCTGTTACCGCGTGCTCGTGTTGAGTCAATATTGTGTGTTTTGCTACCGTTAGGACATTGGCGTGCATTAGAGAACCTGTTTTTCTGATGCTTATCACAGTAAAAATGTGTGCAAATAAAACTGTACACAAATAAAAATGTGTACAAATAAAAGTGTACACAAATAAGAATGTGTACAAATAAAAGTGTGTGCAAATAAAAGTGTGTACGAATAAAAATGTGTACATATAAAAATGTGTACAAATAAAAGTGTGAACAAATAAGAATGTGTACAAATAGGAATGTGTAGAAATAGCGCGTGCAGCTGAACGGAAACGGAGGTCTTGCATCACCATGCGCGACTGCTCAGAGCAGCAAACAGCTGATGCAACCACCACTATCGCTGATATCACTTAGATGGTCCAATATTAATTTTTTGTAATTCATAAAATTTTGATGTGTTTTTCAAATAAGAAATTATGCCATAAGATTGTAAGATTGCTTGTTTTTTACGAATTTTTTGATGATGAGATTTTATTAGAAATGTTGCAGTGCAGTAAGCCTCTAATTGCCGCACGAGTCAACTACAAATCGCGAACGTGAGTGAAGTTGGTCACCCACAAGAAACGCGCACACTGAGTGTTGCGCACACACTGGTACATGTCAAGAACAACACACTACATTAAGCAAAATTATGTACTCTTGCTCCTAGGTAATATTGATGACAACGTAATCTCTCCCAGAAATTTCTGCCGACTGTGGAACTTCGAGTGAAACGGGAGAGATGTTGCCCAGATTTGCGTGCGTCATCAAATGTTGGCGTCTGTCTCATTGTGTTCTTGGTGCTCAGGGTGGAGGGGAGGGCTAAACTTGCACCACCAAAACCACTGTCTAAATGTTCTCTAAATCATTTTATTTAGATATTTTTTTTTAAATATTCATAATATATATATATATATATATATATATATATATATATATATATATGTATATATATTCATAAATATGTATATATAAATATAAGGACGGTATAAACGTCGCCCAAGTATATATATGTATATATGTATACTGAAAAAACTAAGGCAATCTTGTTGGCTTCCTTACATGCATGCTTGCTTGGTTGTCAGAATTGATGGGCTGATGCTCTGCTCGTAGCACTAACACCGAGTAAAATCTCTCATTCTAAAGTACTCTATCGTGGACACGAGTTGTGGTAAAAGCCCCTTCTTCTTTGAACTAATTCCCCATTTAAAAAGAAGTAAATTTATACTTCTTACTGAAACAAAACCTGGTTTGGATTCAGTTTCCATTAAATAGAATTAAGACTTGGCTGCTGTTCCCTGAGAAAAGCTGTTGCGCTGCATATAACATGAAGCTCACACGTCAGTTTTTAGCTTCGTGTTGAGGAAGTTAGCAGTTAAAAATTAGCTATCTCCGTGCTATTCGATGGTTCAGAAGGATAGGCTTATAGATTTGAAATTAAAATAATCTTAAGTTTATCATTGAATATGCTGTTTTCGCTTGGATCACTGTATCATGAGGTAAATTAGATTAATATAATTTTGTTAACCTCTCACGTTAAAAGAAATTCGCTACATTAAAATTTAAGTTTCTAGAATTAATGGCAATTGAACGTAGCGTAATGTATCCATAGGATTTTCTAGGAGTCACTAAAGTTATACGGGCACACAAGTACTCATATCTCAAAATGTCTATTGTTTTTATGATGATTCATTCTATTGATACATTATACGTGGAAATAAGTTGTTTAAAACTTGATTATATTGTTTCTTTTAACATCTCCTCAAAATAGGTTCGTAATGGAACCTGACTGAACAAGTCATAGTTAAAATTACTTACGCACAGTATTTTTTGAAAGTGTTATTCTTTTTAACATGGTTACCTAACACAAATTCAACTCCTGAAAATTAGGTACACACAAACAAGATAAGTCTTTGCTTTTGAGAAGAAATGTACACAGTGAACGTATAAGAGCTTGTCCACAGCTCGTCGGGTAATGTTCTTCAATTTTTATGTTATCATGAATACTGATAATTAATTTAAAAGGTTCAATTTTTATCGTGTGTTTGTGCTCTGAAAACGTTTTCTGGAGACCTTAATTGAAAAGTTAGCGAATGAATGACATGGATTTTAAAATGTCATTTAAATAAAATACCAAGAAACAGTTGAGTAAGACGCTGTCTAAAAACTCGTCAACTCAATTTGTTATTAAAGCAGAATTACTTTCATAAGTTACTAGGTTCCTCAAAGCCATGACCGTATTTCATTAGAGCGCGCTCTTTATGCCACGTTTAAAGTCAAGTAAAATGAACCATATACTTCCAGGTGCTGTATTCAACAGGTTTGATGGACGCCCACTCTCTGAACTACGTGTCTCTGGGATCATTTGTCTTCGCATTCGGATTTGCAGTGGCGCTACCAAGCGTGAAGCACAGCATTTACTTCCACCGCGACGACAACATCCTGCGAGCGTTGTCAGAGCCGTCCAGCCCCGAAAAAGTGACCGATTCTTCGAGCATCAAAGAAAACGTCCGTCAAGTCGGTATCGTGGATACCAGCTGTGAGCTACCTCACGCTGATGGTGAGCAGGCAACCCCCGCGAACGAAGGAATTTCTCCCTCGTCAAGCTTGGCCTGCGTGAACTCCAATGCCAATCAAGCTGTGGGTCATGCCCTCGGGGATCAGCAGACATCTTCCTTGGAAAAAATTGGGGTGGTGGCCGACGAGATTGCGGGGTCGAAGAGGGCTGAAGATGGGGTTGGAAAACAGGACAGTGGAACTGTGTATGAACCTTCCAACGCTCTTCCATCGCAGTACTCGATCGAAGGCTTCAAAAAGGTTAGACTTTTTTGTTCAATGATACCCATATTTTGAGTTATATTATACGAGCAAATGTAGTTGCAAATATTGTCTTTCTGTCATTGGTGCATCAAATTTGAAGCGCGAATTTGCGCGGATAGCTTCATTCAATAGCGTCATCTATAATTCATGTGCGTGAACACTCATAGACCCGCCTCGTGACACACCGTTACGTGACACACCGTACGTCACACAACGTGCCTGACACACCGTACGTGACACACCGTACGTGACACACCGTTACGTGACACACCGTTACGTGACACACCGTACGTGACACACCGTTACGTGACTCACCGTACGTGACACACGCCGAGTACGTAACATAAGTACTGTAGGTGGTACTCATACAGCACACGTCACAACAGTACAGTACAGAACACGTCGTACCGTACGTGACACACGCACAGTACGTGGCACACGTCGTACGGTACGTGCCAGACGCAGCTGACACTACCCACGCTCCCGCGAGCAGGCGATGCGGCTGCTGTGGAGCGACATGAGGGTGGCCTACAGCAACGGGCACCTCGTCAGGTGGTCCTTCTGGAGCGCTGCTGAGACCTGCGGCTTCCTGCAGGTGTGGTGGTGTGCTGTGCTGGTGTGGTGGTGTGGTGTGGTGAGGTGGTGTGGTGGTGTGCTAAGGTACTAATATTTAGAGATACAGGTGCTGGTTGCAACATCTTGTGTCGGACATCTGGTACCACAGTAGGTGTACCAGCACTGGGGGTTTCAGGAATACCAGTTTTAGTTTTAGGAATACTATTGCTAGAGTACTCGTCCTTGGAATACTTGTGCTTTAGCAGTGGCGCTTGGAGTATCAACGCTCGACGCATCACCACGCAGAGCCTGACGCTGAGCTCCTGCTTGGAGTGAACGTCTCCGCATTCAGTGACGGACTCCGAGCGGCTTATCCCCGTCTTACATGTACAAATTGTATGCACATGCTTCGTCTCCCTTGTATCTTTACCTTGTGAAGGATCCAACTTTGCCTTAACTTCAGTGCGCCTGACAGGAATAGGATAGTGTAGAGTTTCTTTTGAAGCTCTGTTTCCTTTGAAATGTTTATTTCACAAATGAAAAAGAAGGGGCTTTTCGCAACAAATTAATTACAAAAGGGAATTTATGCACATGGCGTGTTCCCGCTTAGGGAACCCAGTGTATAGAAGCTGCAACTTAGGAAGGAAGGGGATGAAAAGATAAAGAATGGATAGCGACTAAGGTGAAAAAACTAAAAGAAACAATGGTCCTAAATTCTTATCTTTAGCAGAGGTAACGTAAAAGTATCTCTCCTCGGGGCGCCAGTCCCCACAACACAGGGTAGACAAACCTTAAAAAATTGCCTTTACTATGACCCCAGAGGAGATCAGCAAAAAACAACACAGAAAATCTGCACTAGCGCGTTCTTATCATCGCAGCGTTATTAAGTGCATTCAGAGTATATAGGATACCAAGGCCAGATTTTGAGAACGTTTCAAATCGTTTTCACGGTGCAGCCCGCAGCGTAAACTGTCCTACTTCGGCTCAAAAGATCTTACGTTGTCACATCTATACGATTAGGTAAATTGTTCTGAAAACCGGCCCTCTCTTTTTGAAATAACGCTAGCGTTTCCAGCATGGTGGTCTGTTTCATTTGAACTCATTTCGTGTTTAATTTCGATGCAAACATTTACCAATGTCGTATCGATGATGGTTTTCGAATGATACATTGTGTCATGAAAAGAGGATAAAAGATGCTTTTCAATAAATAGTTAATACGGATTTATAACATTGACTTTTAAATGCCTTTTTTTTTAATTCCAAGACGCAATGCTGGCAGCAGTCAAGCTGTTTTAGAATGGTCCTGAATGCTTATCATCATTTCAAAGGAATCTCAATCCCACAATATAATACAGAATGTCCAAAAATATCCGCATCCTTTAACTGACGATTACCCGTGGATTACCCGAGGAGTTTATGTTTCAGATGCAAGTAAGTTTTCTTCTATGAAGTTTTTTTCTTAAATTTCATGTTCTTCTCTTTAATTCAAAACTCATCGGACTTGTGTCTATGTCAATAAACATCTTCATACTCGAGAACTGGGTAAATGAAGAAATTTACTAGTACTGGGTAATCAAAGATCCCCACATTTGATTCAGACATAATATAGGATACCCACACGTATGGACTGAGCCCTTGATTGCATCAAACTTCACTCCCAAAGAAGTTGAAACACTGTAAGGCAATTCAAAACGTTCCAATATTTTTGTTCAACATTTTGGAGCTTTACCCAAATACCACGTCCACATTTAGGTTCTTGATTTGTTTTTCTCTCCTAACTCATCAATTTGAAACACTTCATACAGCGGTGTAAGAGTTAAACCAAACTCGTTAAATCTTTCGGTATTTTATATTCACAACATTTATTGAATTATTTTCTGATCACAACCTCGTGTGTTCTGTTTCAAGCTTCATTATTGATAATATCTTCCTAAAAATGTTCATGTTTTTGAAAATTAACTAAAATAGTGTTCTGGTATTTCAAACAATGTATTTCAAGCTCCATAATTGATAAAAATTTACCTACAAGCGTTCATGTTCATCAAAATTAACTAGAATAATGTTCTGGTATTTCTAGCAATGTGTTTTAAGCTTAATAATTGATAATATTTCCCTCAAAACGTTCTTGTCCATTAAAATTACAGTAAGAATGTTAAGTCCTTTATTCAAAATTACAGCAGGAGGGTTAAGTCATTTTATCAAAGTTACCGTAAGAAGGTCAATTCCTCCACTCAAAATTACCGTAAGAAGGTCAACTCCTCCGCTCAAAATTACCGTAAGAAGTTCAACTCCTTCCTCCAAAATTACCGTAAGAAGGTCAACTCCTTCCTCCAAAATTACCGTAAGAAGGTCAATTCCTCCACTCAAAATTACCGTAAGAAGGTCAACTCCTCCCCTCAAAATTACCGCAAGAAGGTCAACTCCTCCACTCAAAATTACCGTAAGAAGGTCAACTCCTCCCCTCAAAATTACCGCAAGAAGGTCAACTCCTCCACTCAAAATAACCGTAAGAAGGTCAACTCCTCCCCTCAAAATTACCGTAAGAAGGTCAACTCCTCCCCTCAAAATTACCGTAAGAAGGTCAACTCCTCCCCTCAAAATTACCGTAAGAAGGTCAACTCCTCCCCTCAAAATTACCGTAAGAAGGTCAACTCCTCCCCTCAAAATAACCGTAAGAAGCACAAGTCCGCTATCACTCCGTCCGACTAACGCACCACACGCACGGGCAGATCCTGAACTACATACAGCCGCTCTACGAGAAGGTGCTGCCGGAGGATGAGGGGCTCTTCAGCGGCGCCTTTGACGCTCTCAGCACTGCTTTGGGTGGGTGTGTTCGTGTGTTGGGTGTGTTGGTGTGGGTATGGTGAGTGAGTTAGTGTGGGTGTGTTGGTGTGGGTGTGGTGGGTGTGTTGGTGTAGGTGTGTTGGGTGTGTTCGTGTGGGTTTGGTGTGTGTGTTCGTGTGGGTGTGGTGAGTGTGTTGTGCGGCTTACATATGCCTCAACGTTGCATATTTAAATACATCAATTTTGTGTGTGTCAAGATGCTAATATTCTATAAGTCAAGATATAAAAATTGCATTTTTCAATGCATTATCATTGCATAACACCCGACGAACGCACCTTCAGTTGATAACGACAACAACTAATAACGTTCGATTAAGAACGTAAATTACTCAACGACGTCGGTAGTGATGGCACTAGTAGCTGGGGATTGGAAGCTTTGATGGTGCTAGAGGAGTGGACCAATAAGGTGGGCTTCCATGCCTCTAAAAATTTCACTTTGAAAATTCATGGGGCGCAAATACCAAAATAATGTCTATTCTAAAAGTACCTATTTAACCCGTAACGTGTGGATGCCCGTATCACAGGTACGCTCATCATGCGCAACCAGCATTGCCAGTCAAAATATTCCGATTCATTTGGTGAAAAATTATATGCAGATGAATAAATACATTAGTACTCGCGATTATTTCGATAGATATGGTACACAATATATATAATATGTAAGGTTTAACACCTAACGGATTATATCCATGTTTGATACAAAAATAATACATGCGTTTGAACGGGCAGTTCTCTTGTTGGGTTGCCTAGTTGCTTGGTTGCTTGGTTTCTTGGTTGCTTGCTGGTTGGCTGGTTGTTTGGTTGTCACCGTTACGTTCTCCTTCCACCACTGACTCAAGGTAATGTTTACATTTTTCTCTCGCTGTTCCGCGGATACGATCTCTTATGAACTTTCATTTTAAGAAGAATATTTCTCAAAAATTAGAGAATCGGGTGGTCTAACATGGCCCAAAATTGCGCTATCGTAACTCGTGTGAAGTATAACTGGACTTGACATGGTATTTCATTTAAAAATAGTTCTATTACGCTGCACATTTATTCTCAAAATGAAGTGTGTAGAAAATGTGAATAATTATTTTTTAGCATTAATGACTTGAATTAATACTCACTAAATGCATCTAAGCACAATAACTAATTCAATCGATTTTGGCTTCACATTAATTGATTTTCAAAGCTGACAAGATTTTATTCAAGTTGAATATATTGCAAAACGGAGCGAAGAAATATTGAGATTGCACTCAAATGAGATTGCAATATAGAGCGACAAAACCTCTGTGATTACAATCAAATGCGATTGCAATATGGAACGATAAAACCTCGATGATTGCACTCAAATGCGGCTGTAATATAAAGAGACAAAATCTTTGTGATTGTAGTCAAATGCTATAGAAACTTGGAACAAAAAACAGTTGAACTGCAATCAAATACAATTATAATTGGAATCGAGTTTAAAACATTGTGACTATAGTGGAATTCAATTGATACATGGAACGATCCGTGAAGTTTGTGTGTCAGAACTTGGAGGTGACCTCCAAGAAGAAAGAAAAAGCAAGAAAGAAAGAAAATCATTTCATTCCAAGAAAGTTATACGACCAAAAAAATAAAGTGCTTACTTCTGGAGAATACTACTGGAGAATGCCTCAGAGGATGTTTGCTATAAGTTAAAACGAAAGAATAAAAAACATGAAATACTTTAATGCAACAGACTGAAATACCGTCTATCATGGCCAACAACAGGTCGTCTATCGCTGCATGGTGCCCTTGTGGCGTGACGTATATGTCGCCTATTGAGAGATAGCGATTAATAAGCTAATTATGTCTCACTCTGAGATGCTCAAGTGTCTCGTCCTGATAAAGGCTATTTTCAGACGCTTGTGCGCGCACGCCTGTTGTTGGGGTCTATCAGTGCAACACATGCTCACGGTCACTGGGGACTTGCTCACGAAAGAAGGAAAAGCCGTTCATTTCCAAAAAAGAGATACATGTCACGGACGACATATGTGATACATACTCGATTAGAACATATGTATTTGGTTTTAAACATTTCTTTACATAAAGGTCCTTAATTGATAGACGAACCAGACGAGGTGTATAATAGCCTTGTCAGAGTTCAATTATGTTATTGAGAGGTACAATAACATATAAAAATATATTCTCTTTAATATTTTATTGAAGGCAAAATGACAGACAGCCTACAGATGCTTTAAATGCTACTGGGGAATGCCTCGGAGGATGTTCGCTATAAGTTAAAATGAAAGACGAAACGACTTGAAATACTTAAATGCAATCTAATACAATTTTATGTTTTCCTTTCAATCATTTGTTCAACCATAGGCATCGCTGTTATTATACCTATCCATTATGGTGTATTTACCAGCTAAGGATCCTTGTGTCGAGGCATTATGGAATAATTTTGGACCTAACCTACAGCCTCTATTGAAAATGACTTCGTTTTAAAAAAACAGACATAGGCATCTTAGGATGCTTTATTTCCAATCAAGCCTGATACATATGATCTTAAGCATTGGTTTTTCAAATGTCTTATAACTAACACTATATATAGGACACCATGACGGTTCCCCCGTGAAGCCGGTACCCATTTCCGACACCTGGTTTGAGTGGGGTCTTGTGCTTGAGCTCTCCCTTATACCCAACGGGGAAAATCGCCGCGCCAGTGCCGGGATACGAACCCTCGTCTCCAACATGCAAGGCTGATCCCTTAACCACTGTACCACTGCGAGCAAAATAGAGATACCATTTTGTGACCATTTTTTAACCTCCACGTACCACCTCTATTGGAAATAACTGATTTTTACTTTTTGTGACCATTTTTTTAGCCTCGACGTACCACCTCTATTGGAAATAACTGATTTTTACTTTTTGTGACCATTTTTTTAACCTCCACGTACAACCTCTATTGGAAATAACCGATTTTTGTTTCTGGTGACCATTTTTTAAACTTCCAGACTAGCGAATTTTGACCAGCATGAAAAAAAACAATCACAAATCCTTGATGTACTGTACGTGGGCCGTTGCTCTTTCCAGGCGCGCTGGCAGCGTTGTCGGTGGCGTACATCGGCCTGGACTTCGGAACGAAGTGGGAGTGGCTGCTGGGACTGGTGGCCTTGTTCCAGGCCTCGCTGCTCACCCTGATGGGGGTCACCCCTAGCATCTGGGTGGTGTATGTCTGCGCCACTATCTACAGGATCTGCCATGAGTTCCTCATCACCGTGGCCAGGTAAATAAATAGGACTTTACATAGCGGCCAGCTTAGGTAAATACAGTGAGGTAAATACCGTGTGGTAAATACAGTATGAAGGGCTTTACACTTGACAAACAAACATCGGCATCTACGGATGCTTTATTTCCAATTGAAGCATGATACATATCACCTTTTACATTGGTTTTTCAAATGCCTTATAACTAACACCAGGACGCCATGACACTTTCATCCGGTCAAGACCGGTACCCATTTCAGACATTTGGGTAGAGTATTGTGCTTAGAAGTATTGTAGAGTATTGTGCTGTGCTGGGGTAGAGTATTGTGCTGGGTAGAGTATTGTGCTGGGGTATTGTGCTTAGAATTTTTTTTTCTCCTAAACCCAACAGAGAAAATCGCCACCAGCACCGAGACTCGAACCCGCGTTTCCCGCACGGAGTCAGGCCCTATAGACACACTGCTATGACGTAACTTAGGATGTTGAAAAACAGATTATGATTGTGAAATCATAGTTCTTCTTCAAAGTATTGAATGCTATTAATACCTAAAATAGGAAAGTTGATGTTGATCTCTACTGTAGATTAAATGACCTACTATTTCCGTATTGCTCACGGCATTTGGTTCGTGTTTGTTGTCGAGCGGGTGTAGTCTGTGTACTGCTTCTCGTACGTTCCTCGTCATAAATTTAGGACCCTGAAAAGTTGAAAAGTTTTAAAGTTGAAAAGCTGGAAAAGAAATTTAGGACCAGTTGAAAACTGAAAAATAAAATTCAACGTAGATAGCCTTTAAAAGTTTTCAGCTTAAGTTAAAGCGAAGATAAAATATGAAAAACACAAACAATTTTTGCCTCATTCATTTAATTAGAAAATGACATTTAATTAAGTCACTGAGCTGCATGCTAGCTGATAAAAAATTTCAAGATCAGTTAAACAAAAAAGTAGAAACAATTCTTACAATGAAGCTGAAATGAACAAAATACGGACTGAATAGTAAGTCTAAACCAGTGCATTACTGCGATATTCATCCTTAGCTGCGATTATCCGCAGCGGCGCCTTGCATATGCAGCTCGACGATCTGACCACGCTCAAATGAGGATAGTTTGCTGACTTTGGGTATACTTTACACCTTGAGTGATGACTTCTCAGTGAGGTAGAATTCATGAATGATGAATTCAGGTAAGGTGTACTTCTTCAACTTTCTGTGAGGTGAAGACGAGAGGTGAAAACCATTACATAATACTTTTTTGCGGTTGTAAAATGGATTGTAAGCGCGATTGTTAGATAGAGCGGTCAGAAGAAAAGTTCCTTGTATGAGAATGTACTTTCATTGCCGCAGTTACCAAGTGGCTCGGGTGCTGCGCAGCGACACCTACGGGCTTGTGTTCGGCCTAAACATGTTCTGCGCTCTGGTGATGCAGACGGCGCTCACCGTCTTTGTCGTCGAAATTTTCCAAGTTGAAATTGGCCTGCAGGTAAGATGCAGTGGGTGCCTGTACCTTCAACGAGTGCTCAATACGTGCACTAGGATCTTGCTAAGTAGGTTTCACTTACGCTCAAACCGCGTTGTTGACTTTTCTCAGACTACTTTAACGGATTGATACTCAAATTTTGCAGTTAGTTTCTACTTAGCAGCTTGGACTCACAACCAACAAAGACTTGCAGTTGACTGTTGTGGATCAGCTTTGTGTAACTGGCAATCAAAAAAGCTGTTAGCATTTTTGTTAACTCTATGAAAATAACTGTGTTTCCTCAGATGCTGAAGATGACCCTTGTGGTCGAAACGTTCATCTTTCGTGTATATTTTTAGTTCTGACATATTAAACTCGCTGAGTGATAATGTCTATTTTAAAAGTAACTATCCTTGCTACTTCATTTATAACTGTTAGTTCGTTTAGGCGGGGCAGCATCAGCTGACACTCAGGGCTAAGGCCGCCGTCACACGGAGAACAAATAGTAACGTCTCTTCATAATTGTGTACAGTCAGCGCTACCACTCGGTAGTCTAGCGCTGCGAAACCGTCAGATTTCAGCCTTAGTTTGGGATCAGCTTAGTCACGATATGATTTCAGAGCCTGAGCTCGGAGTAATAGGATTGCTCATCATTCTTCAATTTTTTATTCATCATTCTGATATTTATCACATTGGACTTTTTAAAGTTTCGATAGCCTGACACTGACATCGGGTCGTCACCGACATCACAATGCAGAAAGAACCGTCTCTCAGCGATGAACTACAAAGAACACGTCAGGGAAGAAATTTACCACCAAATACAATGCATTAAGCCCATTTTCGATTGAGGACAGTATAGTCCAGTGGAGCCAGTTATTGCAAGGATTTATGTCTAGTGTTGTTATCGCAAGGATTTATTTTGTATGTTTCAGTTGTCACAGTGAGTTATGTCTCGTGTTGCAGTAATCACAAGGATTTATGTCTCGTGTTGCAGTAATCACAAGGATTTATGTCTCGTGTTGCAGTAATCACAAGGATTTATGTCTCGTGTTGCAGTAATTGCAAGGATTTATGTCTCGTGTTGCAGTAATTACAAGGATTTATGTCTCGTGTTGCAGTAATCACAAGGATTTATGTCTCTTGTTGCAGTAATTACAAGGATTTATGTCTGGTGTTGCAGTAATTACAAGGATTTATGTCTGGTGTTGCAGTTCGTGGTGGACGGCGCGTACTACGCTTGCCTGTCAACATAATTGTTATTGTTCATTTTTCAGCGAGGACCATATAGTCCTGCGATTTATTTACATGATTTATTAATTACAATGACTCATTCCATGTATTGCAGTAATTACAACGATTTGTTTTGTGTGTCTCAGTTCGTGGTGTACGGCGTGTACTACGCCTGCCTGTCGCTGCTGTTCCTCACCCTCGCCTCCTACAGGCTCGGCCGCCACGGCTGCGGGGCGCCGGAAGCAACACCTGCATCGCCGGTGGACGTCCCTGCTTGATCAGGCTCTAGTGATCGTGGTGTGAAATGAGTGTTTCTATTCTGGAAGGTGCTGGTTAACATGTGAAGTGTATATATCTTCATTGAGGTGTGCTGTTTAAGATATGAAGCGTACTATTTTGGTGAAATGTGACTTTTTGCCTTGAAATGTGTTCATTATGGTACGGAACGTTAGTTCCTATTCTGGGATATGCTGGGTGTGATGTGAAATGTATATATCTTCATTGACGTGTGCTGTTCATGACAATTGTGTAACAATTTGCGCCCTCGTTGCTGGACAACTGGAAGTAAAAGAATTTTGTCGACTTGGCCGTGCTACGTGCAGGGTTTTTTTGACCAAATTTCTCATACTTGAGCTTTTTTCAAATAAAATTTGAGCACTAATCATCTGGCAGTCCTAGATGTTTTCTAATGTAAATACAGAGAGCTTAAATTTTACTTAAAAAATCTCACACTTGTGTATTTTTGCGAGAAAAAACATGTAGCACAGACTAGCATCGAGAGGAGAACTTTTCTGTGGTCACTGTGGCCGAGTGGTTTAGAGCGGGCGCGCCTTTCACGAGCAGTGCCGCCGGTTCATTGCCAGCCCGGTGAATCTCCTCGTTGGGAAAAGGGAGAAATTAGTCGTAATATCCCACTCCTCCAAGGTGTCGGAAACGGGCACCGGCTTGACCGGGAGGAACAGTCATTGCGTCCTGGTATTAGTTATAGTGCATTTGAGAACCCAATGAACAAAATAATATGGATCAGGGATGCTTGGAATAAAATACCCTTTCGATGATAGGTATACCACTTAGACGGCTTAGGCTGTTTAGAAATAAGGACGAGCCCACATATGTAGCCACACAAACACCCCTTTCAACTCTGAGTCTTCAACCCTCTTGTATAAAGTATAAAATCCCCCATAAATTTAGGAGAAGGTCTCTTTTGCGCCTAATAAAATGGCTGGACAAAAATCCACTATGATTTTTGAAAAAATGTTCCCTAGTAGAAGTTTTAACCCAAAGTATCACGCTTGGGTACTTCTCGCTGTGATCCCTTCAGTGGGATACAACTATTGTATCTATAGGAATTAGCGCCCCCAGGGGGAAAATGTGTGAGGGCCCGAGCTGAGAGTTTGGTAGGCCTTCTTTTTGTTGAAATAAACTATTTTTTGCTATGTTAAGAACCACCTTTTCGGTTCACTGCTGTCCTGTTTTTCAACACATACTACTTTCTTCTTCAACTTTTATCTTGTTTCATGAACTTCTTTCTCAACTTACTGTTTCTATGCCCCTTCTGCATAAATTTCGCATTCTCTTTTCTCTATACTAAATGGTGCCTTCCTCCTTCCTCACTTCGAGACGCTTTTTTTGTAGCGGTTAGGGAGGCTTAAACCGACATATAATCTAATCTTCTCTCTGCTGAGCTACTTAATTATCATTAAGTTGTATATTGAACCAATGTTTCAACATTTCATGTGTGTACTTTATTGGAAATAAACTGTTTTCTTTTTCCGGCGTGAGGGCGCTGTCTCGCTGAGGGCGAGCTGAATGAGCAGTACCTATCAGTAGAAAGAAAGAACTAATATGTAAATATTTAGCATTCTGGAGGCACTGGAGCTAACAGTACAATTCGAAGACGGGTCACTCTCGGAACCAACGTGCAATGATTCTGTTGTTTTGTACAGTTTGTTTCACTTTGTTATTACTTCGTGTAGTATAATTTTGAGTACAACTTGTTGAGTTTTCTTGAGATTTCAAAGCAATTATAATTTTGCGTACAAAAATACTTTTGTTGGTTACGCTAAACTTGATGGTCTGTAGACTGTGTGTGTGGACTGGACAACAGGGCGGTGCTCTGGGGACTGTATATGTGGACTGGGTATAACCAATCATCACGCCAGTAAGTCATAAGCAATATCATAGCATTTTTGCAATTGCTGTTTGTTAAATTTTTTGTTTCGTGCCATAATTTTTAGTTAAATGCATTTAAGTCCCGGGAAATTTTTTAGAATTAAGGTAAGTTTCACAGAATGCAGGTGAAACGTAACGCTATATTCTTTCTAAAAACATGGTTACACATATTTTGATCGTTTCTGCTTTTCCTTTGTAATTTTATTTTAATATTTATTTAAAAATAGATAAAGATTGTAGAGACCTTCATTGTACTTTAATATCAATTTAAATAGAGAGAGCGATAAAAGAGTCGTTAAATATGAATATTTCAAATAAAATTACTTGAGAATGTGAGTGAATCTAAGCAAATCTCCTGAGAGAAAATTTCGGTGAAACATTATGCAATAAAAAATGAAGCTTTGGTGAATTACGTTTACTGTTCCTAACGTAAACGACCGACTTTATATCTATATCATGGTGACTCTTATCATTTCAAGGCGATAAAATATACAAGTGGATAGAAAGTTGAGTGTACTATTCATATAAATAAAAAGTTACTTTTTCAATGTAGTGTTCAAGTGAATCAAAAACTACACATTTCAGTGTGATATTCAAGTGAACAAAAAACTCCGACGCTCACGACCGAGAATTGCGCGCCTCATTTAAGCAAATGAAATAAAAACCAAACAAGCGGAGATGGGTTTCTGTATAACAGGCTACCTTTACAAGCAAACCCATAAAACTTTCACTCACAACCCCTGTATCTTAGGCAATCACAGCCCCCTTAAGCAATCACAACTCACGTATCTCGGGCAATCTTAGACAATCACAACTTCCTTATCTTAGGGCAATCAATCCCCGTATCCTAGGCAATCAAAACCCAGCAAACTTTCACGCTCAACCCCCGCGTATCTTAGGCAAACACAACCCCATTAGGCAATTTTAGGCAATCACAACCCCCGTATCTTAGCCAATCAAAACCCATCAAACTTTCACGCACAACCACCCCTCCCCCCTCTCCCGTATTTTAGGCCATCAAGATCTAACGAAGAGGTTAACTACCATCGACCTGACCATTGTTGGCTGAAAGACCAAGAAACAATATTAAATTTAACAATTTGGCGAACTACTGCTGAATCACGTCCGTTGTGTTGCTGCGGTAATTTAACTGGGAGTGTAATACCAATAATAAAAAGGGTAATAATAGTTATAGCACTAATATGAACAATAACTCTCACCTCCCCCAATTTTCCTACAATTCACGTCGTCGTAAATGCTCAACTTGCAACGTAAGTTTTCCTCAGAGGACTTACGCTGTCAGTTTACCACTACGACGACGGGGATTGTGTGAAATATAGTTGTACGGTTAATATTTTTTATAATTGTAACCTTGAATAAATATGTACACTGAAGTTGTCTAAAACGAGTGCATGCCTCGCTGATGAACTGAACACTGGATGTGAGTTCAATAATGGTGGAATGTTTAAATCACTATTGAGTAACTAAAGCCACACTAGTTGAATAACTAAAAACTACTAAAAATTAATTGGTTTGGAATTACATTAGGTAGCAAAAGTTCAATCAATTTGAACGAATAATAAGCTAATTAAAGTTCAACTAGTTGAAGTAACATTAGGTAACCAAAGCCCAACTCGTGTGAATGAACATTAAGTTAGCTGAAACTTAATTGGTTTCAATCAATACTAAGCGACTAATGCACCACTGAAAATTTACTCATGCACGTTTCCTTGAAACTATGATAAAAAATTCACATTATTTGCAGCGATAATTATTAATCCTATTGGTACAAGAAACTTTTTAGCTATTCAATTTTCCGCTCAAAAGATTTCAATGACGCTCGCTCACCTTTTCAGTCTTTCATGGTTATCAAGACTTTACGTAGCTTCAAACGCACACATCCACTTAAAGCCATTCTTTGTAAGTGTAGCTGCACCGAAAAATTATTTCCTACCGATTTAATCCAAGGTTTCAACAAGTTTTACCCTTTTATAGGGCACGTAACCTTAAATTTTAATTTATGCGGGTGTAGCAAAATGGCGCGATCATTGTATGGGACAAAACGTGAGGGACGCGGCAAATTGAGAAAATAAAAATATGTCTGTTGGAGATGATCCGAAAAATATCATTGCTTTTTAATATGTCGTAACACAAAGATCCTCAGTTCCGATATTATCAACATGGGTGTCGTAAAATATCAACATGTTAATAGTCTAAATATAGGGGTATAATTAGAGTGATATTTTGATGAGTTATCAGAGCGATATATCATCGAACTTCCTACCAATCTACTGAATGGAGACGAGTTTCAGTGATGAACTTGTCGATGTAGAGGTGTGGCCAATACATAAAGAGCAAGAACTTATCCTTGTACAAGAAGCTGTCCTCTAACATCCCTCTGAATTCACTTTTTTTGCTGACATTAGCTGCGCCCACGCAGCAACTACACATTTGTTCTAAGTATTTTTGATTTCTTCATGAGAAATAAAACCCACGTATTTTCATGTGAAATAAAACTACGGGTCTGCAAGTGAAATAAAACCTACGTCTCTTCATGCAAAATAAAACTTTCGTATCTTCGAGAAATAAAATCTTTGTCTCTTTATATACAATAAAACAAACGTCTCTTAGTGTGAAATTAAACCAACGTATCTTCGCCATGAGAAATAGAACTTACGTATCTTCATATGAAATAAAACCTACGTATATTCATGTGAAATAAAATCTACGTATCTGCGTGAAATGAAACCTACGTATCTTCATGTGAAAAAGCCTACGTAAATCATGTGAGTAAAGTGTGCTCAGTAAGTAAATGAAGTTTGTAAGTGTTATTGCAGCTAATAGTCTCCAACTTGATAATCTAAGTTGAAAAAAATTCTTGTTTACGGAGGTGAACCTGTTTAAACACAGAATGGTAGAAGGATGCTCTACCTTTAAGTGGCGCGACTGCGGCATTTTTGCTCGCAGTTAACTAGGCCCTGCGGACAGAGTGGGCACCCTCACGCTGGGGCGATAGTGTGTCCAGGCACCATAGCTCCTAACGGCTTACGCTGCGACTCCATTTAAGTAGGACTTACACTTTCTTTCTTTATTTTCTTCTTTCTTTCTCTCTTTATTCATTTATTTATTTAATTCTTTCTATCTTTATTCAATTATTTCTTTGTTTTTTCTTCCTTGATTTTTTCTTCCTTTTTTATTTTTCTTTCTTTCTCTCTTTATTTATTTCCTTCTTTCAGTCTTTCTCTCTTTCTTTTGAGGAGATCCTTCGGCTTCTCCTACACGGCAACTTAAATGGATTTTTTCTTTTAAATGACTTGCTCTGCATGGCAGCTGCTCAGCCACGACAGTGTAAATTGCTTTAAAGTATGGCTTCAGGTCGCTATCTATAATGCCTCGTTACTACACATCGTGCTTGCACATACAGACCATTTTAAAACACGGAATATTTTCTCTCAGAAGAGGTGAGTTAAATGTTTTCGCTATGCCTAAAGGATGCGGACTCTGGACTTGGGATGTGCGTTTCCAGACCGCAGGCATTAGCGCTGCAGATAAGGCAAACTCGAGTGAAGCGAAAATGTCAAGTGCATCGATCATAATCAGGCATCTCGTCTTCTAGGACAAACTGGGCAATTAGCTACCACACACTCACGTACTCTTTTGCACACACACACACACACACACACACACCAGCGTCTCCAATGAGCACATAAGTGTTTATTTTTACCTCGGTGGTACAGACTCAAAAATACGGTCTAAAAGAAGCGTTTTATGTAAAAAATGAGCTTAGGTTCACTGATCTTAAGTGCAGCTCATGTGCGCCATTATTTTAATGAAGAACAAGAAAATATAAAAAATCCGGTGTTGCGTTTTTGCTCAAGCACACTGCCCAGTCTACGTATCTGTGAGAGCACAAAACCTGTACTCCAAAAGTGTGCTCTAAGATCAAATAAATCCAAAGCATTGCAAATAATGCTGAATGGAGTGACTTCAATGGTTTTAAACTCTCCAAATTTTGTGACGGAAGTCCGTCAAAAAAGTCTGAAGTAGCATGTGTGTAAAGGAAACATGCATCTAAATACAATGCATTCAAATTAATCGAAATATACGCGTGGGACTGCAGCAGTGCGGCTTTAGAGCACGACTCAAGTCACGTAAAACACACACACTCTGGATAGATTTAGCTATTCAACAAATGACAGCAGATTTAGAAACATAGACAGAACGGCAGTGCAACGTATCGAAAAATATCATCGTTATTCAAGCAAGCCCGAAGGTTCAAGCAATATTTAACTAGAATTTATTCAGCGTGAATTTTAAAACTACACAAAAAAAATGTTTCCCCCATTCAATTCAAGGCTTCATCAAGTTAAATTCTTTTGCTGGGCTTGTAACCTTAAATGTTAATTTATGTAGGTGTAAAAATATGGCGCGATGATTGTAAGGGGCAACCGCATGCACCATCACTCATGTGGGATCTGATAAATGCAGCTGGTTGAAGGCATTGAATACTGACGACAAAACCTGTACCTTAGCTTCGAAGCAGAACACAACGCGAATACGTAGTAAATTTTGCACTGTGTGACAGGCAGGCACAATGTTTGCCTAGTGGACTAGTTCAGCTAATCTTTGCTCAGAACGCAAGTACAATCAATGTTTACACAATCCGCTAGTTAAGTCAATTTTTGCGCAGTTCGCTGAGACAGTTGATCTTTGCATAGTGCGCTAGTATAGCCAATCTTTGCACAGTGAGCTGGTACAGCCAATCTTTTCACAGTGCGCTAGTTCAGCCAATCTTTGCACAGAGCGCTCGTGCAACAATCTTCATACAGTGCGCTGATACAACCAATTTTTCTACGAGCGCAGCCAAGTTGTGCACAAGTTCAGGGGTGACACTAGCTCCATAGCAACGTCCTAAGGCAGCTCTCAACAGGGCTTGTTTTAGTGCAGTGCAGTCAAACGTCGAGTTATGCAGGGTGTTTACAAAAATGTGTCCACTGACCGATGTATGATACCGGAACCATACACTCAGAATTTGGTTCCGGTATCATATTTGCAAATGTTGGTCCGTGAGTACATTTTTGTGGATACCTTGTACATCATCGTATGAGAACCTCAGCTTATAAGTTAGTATAAGTAAGTATTAGGATACGTATGAATAGGTTCATGTCATTCAACTAATGCGGAGCTTGATTTATGTTACGAATAACTGAGACTCATTTTTGTCTCTGCTAGTTAGGGCTCATAGAAGATGGTGTAAATGCCGAAGGTCAAGTTTGTTCTTGATGTACTGTTGTGTAATACAAGGCGTTAATGAACTGTTGTACTAAACAAGAAAAAATGTTCTTGACGGACCTTTGATCACCAAACAACGATGCCTGTGATGAAATGTTGCAATCTAAGAATATAGAGGTTTTCTTCCTGTACGTCTGAACGAAGAAATAACTCTTGAAGCAGTTCAGTAACAAAATCCAGCATGGCCGAATGATTCTAACGATCGCTCGGCACCACAAAAAAAAAACACAGTAATAAAACGGTTGAATCATTTCACAGCGATATCCAGCATTGCCTTGGGATTTTAACGATCGCTCGGCGCCACAATAAAAATTGAACATTTAAATACGTTTGAATCATTTCAAAACTTAATCCAGCATTGCCAAGGAATTTTAACGATCGCTCGTCCCACGACTGAAAAATAAATAGAGTTGAATCAGATCAGTAACAAAATCCAGCATTGTTGAATAATTTTAACGACTGCTAAAAAAACACTTGAATCAATTCAAAACTTAATCACGCAATGCCAAAGGATTTTAACGATCGCTAAGCCCCACAAAAATAAGGACAGTTGAACCAGTTCAACTACAAAATCCAGCATTGCGGAGGGATTTTAACGAGCGCTCGGCACCACGACACAAAAATAAATACAGTTGAATCAGTTCAAAACTTAATCTAGCATTGCGGAGGGATTTTAACGACCGCTCGGCCCCGCGCCAAAAAACCAACGCGGGAACAATTCCCACCGGAGAACAGTTCCCAGAAGACCCAGAGGTTACATCGCTGCCGTGTCAGAGCGCAGCGGAATCTTCCACTTGCGGGTGCCCGCTACATCCACGTCGCCTGTCACTGAGACCCACGTACGGGTTACGAACGTTCATCGACGAGTCCCATTTTTAATCAATTCACGTCATTGTAGTAGACTTCGATGCGCCAAGGGTATTTTCGATGAACCGCAACAACGACGTGAATTATTTGAAAATTGACTTATAAAAAAGGGTTGAAATGGTAGTGTTTCTCTGTGCGGAGACCCCCGACTGTGCCACAGCACTTATATTGAGGACTACAGCAGCAACTTCTCTAGCTGCACCACGAACACAACTGCAGCAGCACATCCCTCCCCTCCCCTCCTACAACACAAGGCGCAGCCCCGCTTTTCCCGAAGGCCAAAGTTCGTCCCCAAACCGGCCTGGTGCCGACCGTCCGTCCTCAGCCCAGACGGACGCAGCAACCGAATTACACACGAAAAAGCGACCAAAATGCGGGAGTTTTACCGAGAAAATCGGCGACGTGCCTCCTCGACGCGGCTCGTATCCCTGCTACCGCACGTCTCCAGTTGTGCGCTGTAATAAGCCGCGCTTTGTGGTCCAAACCCGCCTTTCTGGCGCGCTCGGGTCCGCGTGATTCTAAGTTTGGTCGAGGATGTCAGTAGGTTCGGTCAAATAATCGTGGGAACCTTCTTATACAAGGGGATAATTGTGTGTATTTGGCCGCGCTTGGGAGCTTTCGACAAGTTTTATTGGGATTAAAAATTAAATATTGGAGGGAAATATGTCGAAAACACATCGATTCTTGATTCGTGCAACAATATGGACTGTTGATGCGTGTAAAATAAAAAGACATTAACTACACATAAATGTCATTTTTACAACTTATACATATAAACAAATAAATGTAGGTGGGTAAGATCACGAATTTCATAATTTTGGAAAGCAAATTCTTTTAGAAAATGTGGCCTTGAAACGCCCATCATTTGAGGAAAGATGTTGGAAAACAGATGGCAGGAATTAAAATGAAAACGCAAATCAAAAACGGTTGATAGTAAAATTTTGACCGTAGAAATCAATAAATGAGTCATTTAGCTGAAACGATGTATATATATTAAGCTTAAATTCAATCCACACCATAAACTAAAATCGAAAATATCTTATTAGCTTAGATGATGTACATT
>JACJUY010007533.1:0-43308 GCA_014220935.1 Platorchestia sp. MABIK
ATGTTAAGCGACACGCTCGTGCTGTTGGATACGCAAGTACTACAATATCCTAAAAAAAATAAGCAAAAACCAAAAATCACAAATTAGTTGACACAAAAAAAGACACAAAATCAGTTGAAAATTCCCAAAATTAAATGTTTCTCAACATAAGTAATCGAACGCGAGGCAATCACTAAGTTGTATGTATTGAGCCTCGTGTACAATGAGTCGCCTGATTTTGCATTTTTATCGAAAATGGTGAGAAACTTACATATAACTTCCAATTGAAATATTTTTCGAGAGCGAAAGCTATTAACTTATTTATCTAAGAGGAAACTCAAGTGTTAATATTGATAAGCCGAGTTAAAATTTCCACTTACTTCGTGAACAATATAACTTCATCGCAGCCATCCCTGAGCTAAAAATTTCAGCTCTGATCGATCTTCAACACACTTTACAATTTCTAGTTGTATGCTCACGTGTTGGGAGCAGGACAAAAGCTGATAGCCGGAGCCTGATGCTGCCTCAAGGGCCGTGGCCGTCATGAGACTCAGAACATGCCCAGGCCAAGTTTGCTGGGTAACGGCCATTTCAACCAAGACAAACGTAATGCTTCGTTCCAAAAGATTCGCAAGCCAACAAAAACATGAAAATGTGTCTCTATTTCATGTCTTTTTTCCCACGGGCTATCCACGAAGGATTTTAAACAGGCTGTCAAGTATGAGGTTACGTTTTTCAGAGCTTCGGGTGAACATTGCCTCCAACGAAAACGGGTTCATGGAGTTTATGACCTAATTTTTTCTCGGTTCAAATATTTCTAAGCTTTAATATTAAGTTTGCAAGTTTTTCACTTAGTTTTCCCTCCAGTGAAGTTCATTGATTGATGTACTACAATAAAAGTTGATTTTTCTACTTCCCTTTTTGAATAGCCTTTGAAAACGAAAGGGGCTCAAATTGCTAGAAATTCCTTCAGTTATTCCTGCACTGCCTTCCATGACTATTTCTTCTACAAAACACTATATTTTCTTCACGGAGTTCATTTCTGACATTATTTAGGCAAGACAGTTATTTCCTTCATTGATGAGATACAGAAATGAATAGAACCATCTTTTTCGAGTGTCGTGTTTTATTAATTCAAAGAAGTAATTTTAGACTTTAATGATCAGTACTTTCACATTTACCCTCCGCATACTTCGTAATTTTTCTGGCCTCATCCTCGTTTTCTTTCAAATCAGACATTTGAGATTACGAAGTTGTTCACGTTCATAGCAGAAAAAAGGAACATTTTGCTCCAAGAGAGGCCTGCATAGGCAGACAAAAACCTTAGAGCCTGCACCTCCCTTATTCTTCACATTACCTTGTTAGAAGCGGATCCTTACGAAGTAAATACATTGACAACGTGTATGGAACTGTGCTAAATTCCAGATTTGCTACGTAGAAATATTGTCATATGAAATTCAAGTCACCACAATTTTTGCAATCTAAACGTTAATTATGCAATATCATCAGCTGTAAGAAAGGACGAACCCTGTGCTAAACTTAATTTATCTGTTCAATTAGTTGTTTCCATTACAGTATTTTACCATTCGTGTATTCCTCGCCTCCTTCTGGAAAGGGGCTCTTATAATTTATAAATTATTATTACATTGGCGTGTTGCTGAAAAATATTACCTGGCTTACGGGTTAAGCTTCGATCTTCATGAAGGACTAATTTCATTCTTAGAAATGAATTTCAATTGATTTTCAGTAATTCTCTGTTAGGTGATATTTTACTTCTGTTTCCAGTTTCATACACACACCTATTAGTCTTTCGCAACTCGTATGAGTTTTAATATAAGTGTAATTATTATATCTGCCTTGTTTCACCGAATTCCACAACATTTGACGCTCCAAAGTTATTTAAAATGTATTTTTCATCAAAATTTCTGGCTACAGAGTACAATGTACTCAACGCCTGAACATGATTTGTGAGAGCTCATTCACAGGCTAAAGACGTGACACTCGGGAAGCGACGCACGACCAAGCTGTTCGTACTGTATTAGCTGGTTGCAACTCATCTGAACCGTGAAGCTTCGAAGGTGTGCTTTGTGACATCTTTTTCATCTACAATGTTTTATTCAGGTAAAATGAGCCATTCATTTCATCGGAAATAATCAACAGGTAGACATGATAGAAAACTGCGCTTTGTTCAATATCTAGCTACGAACTTTGTAAGTAGTAAAAGCTCCTAAACGCGGCTCATCGACTGATGGATCTGTTGCTATGCAGCGGCTCTCCGCTCCACTGCCCCCGCTGCTGCTGCTGCCGGCGCTATTGACGGATGAAGAGTTAAGAGTCGGCCTCCGCTTGCTCTTGCTGGTGCTGCCTCCAGTTGCTGCTCACTCCGCTGCATTGTCATTACACGCACGACACCTGCGCTGGACCTAGCTATCGTTGGAAATTACTCCCTTATGAGGAAAGCGGCGCGAGCCAAAGTAGTTCATTCTAAGCAACGGCGGTGCCGCCGCTCATTAATTCTCTATGCTGATCAGGCAATTTTCGATCAATTTAATAATCAAACTTTTCGTATAAAACATTTTGCCAGGTGAGATTTTTTGTTTTCGTGTTGCTAGCTGTTTAATTACATTTGAAAGCTTAATATTTATTCAATTTGTAAATATTGGCATATTAACTAATGAGGCTTACTGACTGATAAATGACAAAAGGAAAGACAGGCAAGATTTCTTCGCCTTTTTATCACTTTGCTGATGAATACCAAACACAATTGTGTGCGCGGTCCAACACGTGAGCTCGGGGCAGCACAAACTGAACTGCTCCTACACCTGACACAATTGAGGCACAGGCTCTCTCCACACCAACGGTAGCTCAGGGCGTCGTCGAGCTATATCTCGCAGACGAGCGCTATTTTTTGCTGCAATCGCCTGAACACCGCGACTGTCATAACGCTCTCAAAAGGAGAGTCTTGTGGATCTCGCTAGCTAATATACACTTTTTCAAAACACTCAATTTTTCTTTGTAAATTTTCAAGTACGGACTATGAACAGATTCTATACGAAAATGTTTCGTCGAGAAAGAAACTCAAGTTGATAATATTTCAGGTGAAATTCGAAAGTTAACAATTATGATGCTGATACGTTTATGGAAGCAATCCCAATCTCTTTTTACATTACAGTTTCTGTAGTGAGCTTTATAATTTCAAAGTAAATTTCCTAACTCAACAGCTTAATTCATGTTTTACCTATTCATAAATCGTACACATGCGGTCTTTTTCTACAAAGCATCTAGCATGAGATTTATTTCCAGAATTAGGTTCGTTAATTGTAAATGTGATCTAGAGCTTCGAGTCATTAAGTAATTTTCATTCTCGTGGAAAGAAAGAGAGCTGAGGCGAAAGCTTTGTGCGTTATTACCCTCTTGTAAGCAACAAATGTAGGAGCTTGCATCAGTCGATAATCTTCTGAGAACTCATCGCTGTTTCTCGGCTTTGGAATGTAAAGCAATATCGCATATGTTAACAAACAAAGAAAAGAACAGCTACAGCTGTGTGCTTGACACTTTCGTAATTCATCTTGAGCTCATGAGCATTAGATGATAAATAATTCTTGTCGTACAGCACGTGAAGCATTAGTATTTCCTTTTTATCTAGTTGTCAAGTCTTTCTAAGGCCACAGTTACTCGTTCAGTCGTTTCAATGTAAGCTGAATTCATTCACCTTATAGACGATTGTGTTCCAATCGATCAGAATTGTTTTGTCTGTTTCATCAAGCTAAAGAGTTCCGACTCCAGTGGT
The DNA here is from genome assembly GCA_014220935.1 of Platorchestia sp. MABIK. Taxonomy (NCBI): domain Eukaryota; kingdom Metazoa; phylum Arthropoda; class Malacostraca; order Amphipoda; family Talitridae; genus Platorchestia; species Platorchestia sp. MABIK. The sequence continues at coordinate 3,770 of JACJUY010007533.1, forward strand.
AGATTCTTCCAGCTCTACTCACACGCTTCATGACAGTAAGCTGGATTGCTACGTCTGCTACAATTCCCGAACCATGGTAGCCAAATTGGTCTTTCTTCTGAACAAAATTGTCAAAGTTGACTTTACCTCAAGTAAGATTTAGGCGAATTGAAGAATTTTAATCAGGGAAAATCCAATTTGTTATCCTTGAAGGAAACATTTTCACATAGCTTCATGGTTTTCAAATATTCTAGTCAAATCGCAGGAACTGAGAAATACTTTATGACGTCGAGCTCTACTATTTACAAAATTTGATTGCGATTCATTCACTAATGGTAATGACGCTTGATGTTCTGCCTAATTTCATCCGTAATGGTGAGCGGAGCGCACTTTTATAACTGCATATGCCCATTTATTTTCTCTCCAGAAATTGAGCCTCCATCAAAGATTTATTGAAGTACTTTTCCATGACAAACGAAGCGCACACTTGCTGTGCCGTCTGAGAAAAATTTTTCGTAGATAAAGACATTTTATTTCTAAGTATTTCAGTCCTAGGAGTCCAGGTGTTGACCATTGGTTAGTACGACTTTCCTTCAGACTATTAACTCCAGGAGCAGGTGTATTTATGAATCAGAGTAACGTTGGAGACCGCATGGTGAAAAGAACAGCTACAGCTTTCTTTTCACCATGAATTTAATAAAATTTTAATAAATTCTAATAAAATGTATTCTTCTCAGACATTTCTAATTCAAAATAATGTTTTCCGGAGAAATCAAGGTCTCATAGCGGATCAAGGCTCTTTTGGTTCATTACTGCAGTTATTCTTTAGAGAGCTGGGAAGGATTGTTCTCGTTGAAAGTCTTCATAGGCACAAAGTTTTTCGTTATTTTGAAATAAAATACAACAAAGTTAATTATTATGTTTAAAAGTCACTCTCTGCTTGCATGATAGCTCGTAAAAACGTCATTGGTAATATTTAAATTGAAGCCAAAACGGCACTAAATAGGTGATCAGTCATACTCTCAGTGAAAGGAGTTAACGAATTCTGATGCATTTCGTTATGTAAATGCATTGTCCATTCCCATATGTCATAGCGCAGCACGACGATATGAAGCCACGTCATACTATAGATTTCTCCTTTTTGACGCATATATCACGAGAGTTTAAAGTCCAGCAATGAATCTATATTTGTCAGTTTTGAGGCTCTGAACAGATAATTATTTAGATTTAAAATCCAAAAGAGTCTCTTCTGTCAAACAAAATTGAATTGAGGTCATTTGTAGGTCTTTGTATTCAATGTGACAATTTTATTCCTTCCGGTCGACGATGAATGTGCCAATAACAATACATTTGCAAAACGTATGGACGTCCTCATTTCCCAATAATTCAGAACAGAAGGCTCTTGTTCGACACTAATCGCATTTCAGTCATGAAACGTAATTCCACCAAATTTCCTTAGGGGTGGAATGAGTCGATTCAGTCCTATGACACGAACAAAATGAAAAATCGCAACTACGTATAATTCTTCTTGCGGTCCATCAATTTTGTTAGGTACATGGACTACAAATCAAATTAGACAATCGATCATTATATATAGTGAAAGAAAATATAAAACTAGGCCTTCTCTGGATCACCAAGTCAAATTTTACGCTTTGCGGTACTGTCCATCCTTATTATGGAATTCAGACAAACACAGACGTGTAGGTTTATGGAAGTATAGGGATTAGCGGTTGGTTTCAGTAAGATGCTTGTGAATTCAAACAAACATTGAGAATTTAAGAAGTAGAGTACAACGATAGTCAATGGATGGTCAAATAATTTTTGCATGTATTCTGTGCGTGTGATACAATTTCTAATTGAGTCTCAGAAGGTCGCATCGTCAGATACCAAAGGTATCTTGGAATTGGTGATGTAATACAAATGTGACTTTTATAATAAACCTTGATTTTTTGACTTTTCCCTGCTCTACACACAATACTCGCACAGCTCCTATAGAATAATAACAATATTGTATTAAAACCTTTATGTCTTTGAACTCTGCTTCGAGTGGGAGGAACAGTGATAGTACCAACTAATAAGAACTTACATGGAACATTACAGATATAATGATAGGATTGAACAAATAGCAGAGATCTGTTCTAACTAAATGAATGTTATCGCAGCCAGACAATTAGACTTAGGTTTGATAAAAACGCAGGTGTTTGGACCCATGCGAACGTTCTTCCATTCACTGATAAATGCTAGCCGAACTCCATGAGTCATCGCGGTCGAGAGGTTGCTTTTGCTGCGTGGGATCATGCATGTGTTAACAAAATAACGGAAATACTTGGTGACGAAAAATTTCAGCATTTCAATGCGAGAATCTTCCTACTTTACTGTATTCTAAAGCTTTAAAGCTCGACAGAACTAAGTCGTCAAGTATTATACCTACCTGAAAAAATTGAGCTTTTAAAACATGAAATTTTATTAAAGTTCAGTAACTGGGGATGGTTGCAGCGGGGAAAAATTGTCCCAATTGACAAAGCACAAACCAAACCATACCGACTAAACGAGTTTTTGCTAATGTGGCTTCACCATTTTTATAATCAGTGAAAGGGAACAAAGAAAAGTTCAGACAATTAATAATAATAAATGGCAGCTCGTTTTTGTTCGGCTCCTCAGAACATGAAATAAATTTTTTAGCATTTTTCTCCTAAAAATAACAGGGGTATTAAAGCATGGTGGAATCGATTTTCTTGGCTGTCCCTAGGAAAAACTCCGAGGATATAGGAGATGTTAGGGGTCGGAGGTGACTTCATTCCATCGACTACACACAATGCCTCCAAGGCATCGACCAGTCATGAGTGGTGAACATGACTATTCGCCATTTTTCTGTACACCAATGTAAATATTTGATAAGAGAGATTAAGTTGTTACAGTCCTTTGATGTCATTCAACTTTTTGTCAGCTGTTTTAGCTGACATCTTTGGGAAAGATACTGATTTCGTTACTTTTGATCTCAGTTTACACAGAGATACCAAGCACTCAGCTAAATTTCGACTTTGAACATAGTCCGTTTCAGTGATCATCCACCCTTCTCAGCAAATAGTTACTTCCGTCCCAAATAGAATTTAAAGAGCTTGTTATTTTGGTCAGCCAGTACGACTAGGGAGGTTGTATCTCAGTGATAAAATTCACTAGTTCTGTAATTCTGCTGACTGAAGCCAATTATACCAATCGCTTAAATTTTTTAAACATAAATGTGTCACTATTTAATGAATTTAAATCATACTAAACACAGCTGTGAAAATTCTTGTAATTTCAACCATTCAATAAAAACACAATTCAATTTGCTGATATTGGAAAAAGCGAAATAGATGAGTCCTGCATTTCCCTTTCTAAATCGATGAAACGGACAAAAAAGGTGTCTTGCTGAACCACGGAACACCCACATAAAATCCAATAGTTGAGTTGCGGTGTGATAGTTGATGTTCTAGTTTAGGGCAGAGCAGTGGCTGCGCCAATTAGTTTTCACATCAGGATCAGGTGGCCGTGTATGTTAAAACAAGCCAAGCCCTGAGGGAACAATGGCATTGTGTTGCTATCATCTGATCCGAGCCTGTTTGGAAGCCAGTTTGAGTCTCGATAAGTCCTAGACAGATCTCCGGTGACTCAGAGCAAAAAAGATGTGCTGACCGCTTGACGCACGCAAGCAACCCTGACGTGATGAAGTCTCGCGTGTTGCACCATGAATTCGCTTTTTACATTTGAAAAAATTCTAATTCGCGCACAATATTTTATGTGGGATTCCCTGTTTGATCACTTTGTAGTCTTGAAAACTTTATGTGAATGTTTAACTCTTCTGACGGCGGAGAAAAAGAAGGTTTTACTAAGCTTTATTTCGTCATGCATGTGAGAACAGTGAGAAATCTGTGAGCTTGCACGATAGCCGGCAAAATGGTGACGTACATAAAGATAAGATGATAGTATGAATGAACTTGCTTAGGCAGCGGCCACTGATAAAGAATTTTTGCGAGAACATTCTTTTTCGAGTAAGCAATTGTTGAAGCAGTAATGATGTAGGGTTTTTTCCGAAGCTGCGTTCGTCTGATATATATCTATCTTACTTCATGATGATTCAGCACGTAGACTTTACATGTTGTTCAATGTGCTTATGTGGTTAACAACAGGAAAACCATGAATGCATGGAAAACACCGAGCAATGCACTCCATCACTGCACAATTTTGAAAGATTTATTTACCACAAGTGCAAACATTTTCTCGAGTATGACAGAAGAATCTAGTTAAATCTAACAGTCAACAATAACAGCATTGTGCGCCAAATAAGCTGCTAGACATGCTCGTATATGGCAACTAATAAGGAGATGAACAAATTCTGCAGTAAACTATGGTTAAAAAACTGAATATACTTGTGTTCCTAACTTAAATGTATTATGGTTAAGAGAATGTACAGCATGATATTTCGCTCACCGATTTTCTTCGTGGGATTTTTTTATGGTTAGGGTTTATCTTGCCCATTATTGGTGGTAGAGAATAGAGTTTAGAAGCGATCTTTTCTCTCATTTTTTTAGTTCACTTAAGTTATTTATTTTTAATTAGTACGTAGTTTGAATGCATGCTAGTTTCACAGCAACTTTTGAAGGGCCAGTAGGTAGGGGCATCGCAAATTTTCAGAGGCATGGATTTCCAAATTTGGTACCAGCGAAAAAAATTGAAGCCATTTTGAAGTCTGACTTTTCAGTAAAGAGAAATTATGAGCTTTTTTAAATCTCGACAAGTAGTCATGGTAATCAGTTTGAGCAAAAATTTGATGTCAATAGTCAAAACTTTTTAATTAATGCGTAAAACTTCTTAGAGAAAATCAGTATTAATTAAACAGTTTCAGAATTTTTAGGTTCTTGTAATAATCATTCGTGAGGACGTTGTATACAAAATTAAAGATCACCTTGATAGCCTTTTTTGTAAAATGTATATTTAGACCGTTTTATTTTTATCTTCGCCACACCAGGCATCAATATCGTAAATATTTCAAATCCAGATGAATCAGTGCGCAGGAAAGGATTTTTAGGGCTTCTCTTAGTAAGATGTGCTTGACTTTGAGCAAAATTTTCATAGATTTGGGTAGTTTAGTTTTAAACGTATAAGATTGACATGATGTTAGAAGTTCAAACTTTCGTTTCGCTTTATTTTCAGAAATTTACAGCTGTCGGTGTCTTGAGTTTTTCATTGCTAATCATAATGCTTGGGAGCGGTGTTTTTTCTTATGGGAGAATAGTATATGTTTCGTCCTGTTGACGATAGTACAAATTGTATTTGCTATGAGCTTTATTTTTTTATTTTTTTCGTTTGCGATGTTTATGATGTTTTTGGGAGAGGAACTTGATAAAAATGTTCTGTCACCCGCAAACAACATAAATTTGAAGAAAGAAATTGATTTGACGATATCGTTTTAAAAATGAGCAACAGAAAAGCCCCGAGAACAAATCCTTCAGGAACTTCATGAGTAATGTTTTGCACCAAGTGGAATAACCTATTACTTCCCATAGTTTACAGTACGGGAGGTAGGATGAGAACCATTCGCGAAGAAGACCCTTTAATAACCCCGTACTGGCGCAGCTTGCGCAAACGTGTGTTGCGCTCTTCAGAATCAAATACTTTTTTAAAGTCGAGGAAAATTGAGACTACTTTGTTGTTCTCATCAAAATTTGAATAGAGAAACTGTAATTGATTTAGAATAGTTTGTGATGTTAATTTTTACAGTCAAAAGCCGAGTTACTTGAATTACGCTGTAGGTGAGAATATCTTTTCTTTTATACTAATTTTTTGAAAATGAAGTTAAAGGTCGTCAATTTAGAAACTGGTCTATAGTTACTGATGCTAGTTTTGTCATCTCTTGAAGATCCGAGTTACACTCGCAACTTTTGATGAATTATTAAAGGGCCAAAAGAAAAGGATTTGTTTTTAACGTCAGTAAAGTTAGGTGAAATTAAAAGAGCTAAGTATTTCATAAATTCAATTACAAATGAATTTTTTCCGCGTGGCTGTTTTTTAAGCATTTTATTACTGTGAGAAACCTCTGTAGCGCTAATTGGAGCGAGGTATAAAAAATGGTTTGAATTTAAGTCTACAAGGTGGTGTGACTGTTGAAATATTTTTTTCACATTTCCAGAAAAATTGCTTACTGAATTGTTTACATAATTTAGAAACAAAAACTACACACAAAAATCACGTCATGCAAATTTATCATGTTAAATATCTCTAATCCGATGTTACAGTCTTTCCGCTGTTCACTTAGAAACATTCAAAATTTGTTGGCACGTTGGTTTTTCCCGAGTGGGATAAAAGAACATGTTCACCTCCCTGGCAACTACGAGTTGTTCACGTTTTCCTGATGTGAATATTGGGGCAAGTGTAGGCTGATCGATCAAGAAGAGTAAATGTGACCAAGAGCCGACTGCTTACTTATAACCTCACTGTTGGAGAAAAGATCCAAAGTTCAGTTAACAGCATTACTTCTCGGTGGTTAGGAGGCGCGGTGCGAAGTTCGCAGTGCATAATGCATGACTTTCATTGATTCGACTCACCGATCCGCTGGTCGTGTGGACTATAGAGTGGATTATTACAGGGATTGACAAGCATTTGCCTGTGCTCTTATTCCCGTTTATTTGAGATATTCCTCAGTCTTGCTACCATTTTGGTGTACTTGTGTTGGACTGTTATACTGTCGTATTTTTTAATCACAAAATTCGCTCGCCCACAACCACATATACTGAAGTACTCGTGCTACTCACTCCCAGGGAGGAAATGTGTGTGGTCATGAGCTGAGAGTTAGGTAGGCCTTCATTTTGTTGAAATAAAATGTTTTTTGTTATGTTAAGGACCAACTTTTCTCGGTTCACCGCTGTCATGTTTTTCAGCACCTACTACTTTCTTCTTCAACTTTAATCTTATTTCATGAACTTCTGTCTCAACTTACTGTTTCTATGCCCCCTTTCTGCTTTCTCTTATCAGCTTCCGCTTTTCCGCTTTCTCTTATCTCCATACTAAACGATTCCTTCCTCCTTCCTCTCTTCGGAACGCTTTTTTGCGGTTAGGAAAGCTTAAACTAACATCTGATCTAATCTAATCCAATCTAATCTACACACTCATCCATGTGCTTGTATCTGTTGAAAAATCACATCAATCGAGCACATCTGTCTTTGCAGCTTCCGTATAAGAATTGAACTTCTGAATTGAATTGAACTTGTTGAAAACTATTCTGTATTAAAACGTGGCAGCCACTGAAGCATCGTGACCGTAGAAACATGTCCAAAACAATTTTCCTAGAAATTTTTTTCTTGAACTGGGTGCTAGTCAAAAACAAATCCCTCCAGCCACTCACTACACCAAGGTCGAAAGGGCACCACCGTTCAGTGAAATGATTGTTGCTTTTCCTGTCAGTGACCATGACTAGCTGACAGCGATCATTGATCATTGAAACCTCTCCGCCTGTAAGTTGTGTGACCTGCACGGCTGCGGTCGTTGTCATAACCACACGCCCAAAGACTGGGGCTCATGCTTGCCTCTGGTAAAGCGTTGCGGGCGAGGTTGTGGCTTGACGCATCAAATGTTTACCTCCACGTCATGTCCTAATGGCATAGGAAAATTGAAAAATCTTTTGCATTCATGAGCACTTTTGTGGTCTCATTTTAAACTATTTTGCATTCAGGAGTTTTTTTGTGGTATAATTTTGAAATGTTATGCATTCAGGAGTACTTTTGCGGTATCATTTTAAAATATTTTGCATTCAGGAGTTCTTTTGTGGTATCGTTTTAAAATGTTTTTCATTCAGGAGTACTTTTTGTAATCATTTACTGTTTATCTCTCAGGTAAGTATAGCGAACAATTAACGTCAAGTGTTTTCTTCCCATACACACTCGCATACGGTGCGTAAAGTGCAGTTTAAGTCTTTTACTCGAAATGTACTCTGTAACTACACTTTTTTCTCAAATATGCTTATATTTGGGTAAACAATCAAGAAAAATGTAAAATCATTAAACTGAGATAATATGAGTCATGTCATGACATAAAGTGTCAAAGTATCTATTGGTTAAATTGCAAGATTGATTTTATAGTTTAAAATTGACATCTCGGTTTTTCAAGCATTGTTTTGTCACGGCATTGCCCAATTTTTCTTATCTTTTCTCCTGTATAGTTCTCGAATTTTCCATACGAGCCCACCTTTGTTATCCTCTGCCATCTACACCTACATTAGCATTAGAATTAACAGTACATTTTCAAATATTCCCATGAGAAAATCATGTTTGGTTTAAATTCTCTCGCTCTGAATGACGAACGTCGTATCTCGTTCTATGTCTTTTTTATGATCTTAGTAATGTCAAGTAGAGTAGTTGAGAGTTTATACGTACGCACTCATAAGCAGAAAAACTACGAAGTAGATTGCCATTAACTCTTAGTTCACTAAGCTCAAACGGAAAAAAACGGAAGAGCACAATTTTCTTTTAGTCACACACCACCATAAAGATTTGCTCGGCCCCGCAGGCGCAAACTATTCGAAATTTTGTTAAGTAGTCACGAAATGGTGCGGAGTTTCCTGAGCCCTGAAGTCGTAAAGAGGTGGAAAGCGCGCTGTGCCGAGCTGCGAGCAAGATATTGCGCAATTGAGGCGAGCGCCCCAGGCAACAAGAAGTTGCCTCCAGCGGCGCTGCGGGTTGGTGGCTCGCTACGCACCTGATCTGCCCCGGGCCTCGCTTAAATCAGCGCATCATTAGGCGCCGCCCTCTTGTGCTCGCTACGGCAAAGGAAAACAAGACTGCTTAACTTCATTGAAAATTAGATGTTCGCTGCACGATTCATAACTTTTATTTTGGAAAACTAACATGGGGTATCCTCGCAGAATGCGGTGTATGCTTTTAGCAATTAGTGCTAGGACTGTGTAAATGTGAGAGTGATGGCAAGTTGTGAGTATTCTAACGAAGGAGAATTATTTTCGAGCTGCTGTAAAAAGTGGTTATTGCAGTACTCTACAAAACAAAAAGAACATAGGAGAATGAGAATGAATTGCGTTGCGGCGCGACTTTATAAGAGTACGTGTGAAAATCTAAACAATGATCGGAAATTAAATGTCACGATACTGTATTTGCTTAAATTTGCTAGAGAAATAAAAAATCAATCGAAAAACTTGATACAAAGAGCGTAAAAAATGACTACCACGTTAATTACCAAAAAAACGAAAAGGTTGGTAAGAAGAAATCACTTAACAGATTTGAAATCTTTCTACGAGAAGCAGCCTAAGTGTGCAAAATGGAAGTACGCCACATTGTAGTGCTCTCATGTGGTAGCTTAACACAATGACTGCGATATATTAACAATTAAGTTGACAACGTTTATGAATTTATTACTGTGAGTTGGGTTAGGTTATGAGAAATGGAATTGAGATATTGACTTTACTGCTCGAATATTTTTCTGTCCTTACTATGAAATATGGAAAAATAATTGCACGATAATATTTGACTTCGTATAATGAAAAAGTTGTGAAATCAGGGACATACTATTAATTTCTATCGGTACGTGAATGAGCAATTTAACTGGTGGTACACATACGAGTATGTCCCAATACGCAGTCAACGTGTTAAACTGAAGTTCAGTTTTCAACTCAAGTTTAAATTCAAAAGTTGTTAGAAATTTTATAAATACCGAACATTAACTGGGTTCATTAAATACCACTTATTTTCACAGATTGTTAAAACTTTTTCAAACAACCCATCGGTCAAATCGCCGTTACTGTGTTAAAGTCATAAATTGAGGTTTCACCCCCTCAAGGCGATACATCTACTGGATTAATTTTCCCATTAGTAAAATGTAAGGTCCAAAGTTGAGTATTAGGTGGGCCTTTCTTGCGTTGAAACAGACTAGGTTTTTGTTTTGTTACAGACCATCTTTCGGCTAAAACTGTCCTGTTTTTCGGTATCAACTACTTTTTTTTTACATTTCTCTCGTTTCAGAAACTCATTTTTTAACTTGATGTTTCAATGCGTAGGGGATCTTGCGTGGAAAGACATGTGCATAGATTCCCTGTTCATTCAACTCCGTACTCAATGATGTCTTGCTCCTCCTCTGATTGGAACATGTTTGTTATGTTTAGGGAGGCTTAAACGAACTTACCTAATCGAATCAAAACTAACGTTTCAATGTCGGAAGCATTCATCGAGCAAGTTGATAATAAAAGTAACCCACTTAATTTTCAACTTTAAATTGAAAATCTGTGCCCCTGTTTGCATACGAGTGTATTGCGAAAAATTGGCATTTTATGAAATATCTGCGCCATAGCTTCATAATCATAACTAAACGTTGAGTGTACTTTTTTATGGAATTGAGTATTCTCAATTCTGTTACTGGCATTGTGTCCAGTAATTGCTATTTCTGATGACTGTGCGTTTTCCAGGGTTGAAGCCCGTCCATTTGTTCCGTGGGTATGAGCAAAAACTTTGAGCAAGCAGCGTTGACTTAACGGCTGTGAGTTCGAAATCATTGTACGGTCGTTTCATTGAACCTTCACTCATGGTAGACTCTTGAATAGCGGCATTGGATCACCGATGCCGTCTAGTCTCTACAATTGTAACAATGGCGAAAATTCTGTTGAGGTAAACGCCTCTCATGTTATCGCGGTGCCAAAACAAGGTGCTCTTAGACTCTTAGTTTACCTGTCGTGTCAGAGCAGGTCCGGATACAGTAACTGTGTTCGTAATCGAACAGTAAATGTGTTCGTAATCGAGCCTCCGCGTTCTGTCGTTTGCTTACTGAATCCATGCGGACACATCCGTTGATTCTGGGCGTGTAACACCAGTGGCTGTTGTTACCACACTCGACTAGTTGATACATGTTCAAATGAAAACTTCCGCTGTGTTTCTTTGTATGTTCTGTTTAGAACGTGCCAATCTACACCCCACAATCGCAAGTTTGGTTCTTTGGTAAAATTTGTAAGTCGTATCAACCATGAGATGTAGGTTTTATCAACACATTGTTTTGGAAATGTTTTTCAATACTTCATTCAAGTTGAAAGAAACACTTCCTTAAATCTGCATCGTATGAAAGCGACCAGCATTTTCCACTCCGCTGGGTTGAATTCGCTTCTCAGAAATATTCAGTACGGGAGGAACAAGACCACTTCGTGGGCTTCCTTTCTTCCTAGAACTACACAGGATTCTGTGTAGTTCAATGCATGCTAATGGAGCCCATTTTCGTTTGGCACAAGTTGGTTATCATATCATTATTTGCATCTTTGTAATTCTAGCGGCAGTAGTTATCTTGAACACTAGTTTCACTGGGTACCAAAATAACACACGTCCGCGTCCATGAGCCCCTTTCGTGGCTCGGTAAGGTAGGTGTATTTTTTTTCATGTCGCCTCATGGCTCCTCTGGCAGCTCTCATGCACAGTCTCTGCCTTGCCCTCCAGCCGTGGAATATTCCATTGCATGCACCGACGGTGAAGTCAAAACTGACCTCCTTAGTTTCAAAGCAGGACGATTCGTTATGGTGAAACTCGTCTGATATTGCACACATTTCAACGTGTTATTTGGTCAACAGCGATTGCTTTGTTACTTCAGTGATAGTTTGCAGGTTAGCATTACGATACTGAGTCAATAGACATGAATCCTGTGGTAAAATCTAACAATGTAGTGTTTCACAGGGTTATCTTTTATTGGCGATTCTTGTTAAGTAGCTTTTATGATCCCGACATGAATTCTGGCGTCTGTACCACATAAGGTTGGGTCATGTTGTAAAAGAAATTTTTTTTTTCCTTTTTGATCTGATGCTACATCAAAACTTTACCAATTCATAGCGAATAAGAATTACTTCGTTGATTAAGCCATCGTTTTTAAATACCTGTCTTGTTCTGTTTCCCTATTAACAAACGATTCGTTAGCCTCATGTCCTAAATTTGAATCAACATCTAGAATGCTTTCTGCTCGTTTGCTGCTATCTTCATCACATCCCGAGCTGAGAATTGTGGCAACACACAACTCGTGCAGTTGCGTGCATATTCAGGTGATCGATCAATTTTTTTGCGATGGCTTGACAGCCTGAGAGATGTAAGATGAAAAGATGTTTACTGACGTGTTTGTTTTCATACGAAGCAAACTCGTACTGAACTGAAATATTTTCGTCACTATGGTTATTAATTCGGAGATCTTTTATTTGAAAAAATTGTTACTGTCACACGATGTCTATGCAAAGCAATACACACTCATACGTTAGCTGTGTAGAAGTTCATCTTAACGGTGTCCTCGTTAGCGAGATTCGTACGAGCGAAGACTAGGGTGGAAACCGGTCGGTATGAGACTCGAGCGAGGCGGGCTGTAGAACATTAGTGTCTGGTGAGCATCGCTTCACTTCACGCCGCTCGTCATGAAACTCATTTCATTGGTCTCCTTTAGTTTTGATTCTGCCTATGGGAGTTGGCCGCCGGTTGGTGTGAATAACAAACATGATTTTCGGTTTTCATGAGAGTGTTAACGATGGATCATAGATGAAACATACCATGGAAATCTAATCGTTTTAATTGGTTTTGATGAACTTGTGTTTAATTAGAAGATGAGGTACGAACAATTTTCTCACAGTTAGATGAGTCTTTTTGATCGGTTTTCATAAGAATGTTAACGGTGGATCACAGAGGAAACATGCCATGAAAATCCAATCGTTTTAATTAGTTTTGATGAATTTGTATTTAATTTGCCAAAAGATGAGGTATGAACAAATATTTGACAGTTAGATGAGTCTCTCTGATCTTTTGTACATGTCAAGTGAACTTCCCTTACCTCCATTTCATCCAAACTCGGACATGCCTCCAGTTCGTCCAGTTCAAACTCTACTGTTCAGAATCTGTGTTATCAGTATCTCTGTATCTATTACCTGCCATCAATAGAACAATGAAAGTTGTAAAATTGAATGGCACAAAACCGTTTGAACTTCCCTATAAAACGAGTATGATACTCGTACAATACGGTATTGTACATAAATCGCTCATGAAATTCAGTGCTTTCATTTTCAAAGGGATGTTTAAATTTTAATTAGCAAAACATCAAAATTTTATGAATTGCCTCTCATATGAATTCATTGATAGTCCGCTTTCACTGTTGCAACGGCTGCTGTTTTGTCCATACAGTGAATAGTTATTGCTTACCTGGCCTCGTACCCAAAGATAGCACATGAAAATAAAATATTTCTTTTCCGGAAGCTTCCTTTTGATAACAATTTCTTCTTGAGTTTGTTAACAGATAAAATAACTAAGGAATACTTAGAGCGAGGAGTAATCACGAATCGCAATAAACATCATTGTTCTCAAGCAGCTTCATGAGACAGTTGCTGGCCAAGTTTAACATCTTAGGCACGATAAACAACGTGAGGAGGCATCCAGAGCTCTTCTGAGTATCCTAATTTACTACCGATACTGAGAAAGATTAAGCTGCACTTCAGCCGACCAATTTTAGTCTGAATAATATCACCAACGATTACAGCGCAAGCGGTGCTGCACAGCGATTTTTCTCCACCGCTATTGAAGGTGTTAAGTGTTGTGCGTGCTTTTTGTGAGAATATCATGGTTTTGGGGTTGGCAAGTCTGTGGTGCTTTCACCTGTTGCCATGCTATTGTCACCATGCGTGTATGCACGCACCACAGCCCGCCTCGCGCTCTCTCTCTATTTGTGTGTACGAGAGTGCACTTCGCAATCATCCAGCGCTCCATTGTCCTGTTACTACGCGCGGTGTGGCAGCTTCACGCCGAGAGCATCCGATGTTGCAGTCCGTGCCGCCCTCATATGATATTGTTCGCCTGAAGTTAAGCATAGTATTCATGGTTATGAGAATAAGCCAGATACAGTATAATGAAGGCATCAGGTGCTGTCGAACGAGGTGGGGGAGGTGTAGTAAAAGGGAGGTGTTGAGGAAACTCTTCTCGATATTGTACACGTGTTGTTTAATTAAAGCTAAGTTATAAATATTTCTTAGGAAACTAGAAGATGTTGCTTGCTAACGAGGTTTCTTCATTAAACTGAATGAAGTATCGGCATGAGTCGCTTGGAATCGAGCTCAATGTTTGGATTTTCAACGGGATGAAAATTCTACACCAGCATGTTGATCGATATTTCAAAAATGAAATATCAATTTCTTTGGGAGAACGCATCAACTCTAGCTCTCAAAACATTTAAATTCAGATTCTAAGTCTACAAAAAGCAAATAAGCAGATTTTATCTCTGAGTTGACTTCGGAATGCTCTGACTGAGATGTGCGGTACGTAAACTTTGTATGTAATTATTGAAATTATGTGAGAAACTAATCCGAATCTCAGAAATCTTCAATACGGAAATCATTAAAAATATTTATAAAGATAGGATTGATTTTCAGCAATGGTGTGCGCGGAATGTATTCAGGAAGTCCATGTATGATGCACATAGATTCGATTTTAGAGTAATTATAGCTGGTAAATTTTGGTTTCTTCCAAAACTTATCATAATGCTTCTATGTTATCCGTCATGTCAGAGTCGTGCAGATTGAATGATGTTTGGGTCTGAGAAAATTGAGTTCAAATAATTTAAGGCTAGCACTCGGGAATGAACGCAGTGAGATGATCAGTTCGTCACAAACCTGAGGACGAGAGTTAGGACCCCTTTATGTAGAGAAATTGTTTAGTGGGGAAGTCAGCACAAGGTGGCTGAAGGACCTGCGCCCACTGAAGGTCTGTGGACTCTGAGCCCTGAGGAGCTAAAATTATTCTTCGCTTTCTTCACCAAGCGAGCCTAGAATGGAGAGATGAAGTTGAAACCGGTCTTTCTCATTAGGTTTGACTTGCGCCCCATCCTAAATCGTACGTCTGAAAACTTCTGGGTTTGGAAGATCAAAACAATCTTGCAGAATTAAGTTAAGCTTCGGTCACCCAATACTAAACTGATTTCGTAGCCAGTTCTAAACCAGGTACGGGAAAAGTTTTAGTCTAGGAAACAAATTCTGAGCAATAAACACAAAGTATTCAGGCCACTTGAAGCAGCTTAGCTGAAGTCGATGCTTGCTCTTACAGTCCCTAGGACTAGAAGGGTATCCGCAAAATATTTAACTGACATGTGGTTCAAGTTTCGCTGGTGCGTTTGAAATGAAGTTCTCTTGGTAACATAACGGATTGGAAACGAGCCTGTGTGTTCTGTAACTGAAATCAACGCCTGGTATTTTCTGTTGCTAAACGTTTTCTGTTTCCTATTTTTCTGTGTAACGTTCCGGCTGATTGCTCAAAATTTGGAGGGTGCGTTCGACACACCATATGGAGCGTCATTCTGTTGGAAGCCATCGTTTTAAATTTTATTTTGTGAATTAACCTTTTTCATTTATTTTCATTCTCTTTCCTGTTCAAAGGGCTTCATAATCCATATACTTAAGCTCCCAAAGCTCATTTACAGAACAAATAAGAGGGATTTTGACTTAATTGTAAACTGATATGCTTAGATTTGATGAACAGTTCGTTGACTGATAACACCAGCTCATTCTGAAGTGCTACATTTGCATTTTGCTTGCGCTCCAAAATTTCATGTGGAGAACTCAAGAGAAGAAGTGCGATTTCCAGATAAACTTTTTATGCAGCATCGCTAACACTTCCTCCATACGAACTTTGCCAAAGCTTTGTAGTAAAAGGTAAATTAAAATCTACACGTAATTAAAGCTTTGTAGTAAAAGGTAAATTATAATCTACACGTAGACAGTTTGAAGACCTTTTTTAAACGTCTTCAACACAGTGCACAATAGGTGAAAATAAATCAAAGGCTCACATTTATTACGCAGAATTTATTTTTTTATATCTCATCCGCGGTAATAATGAATAATATCGCAGTTTTTATTAATTCAGTTACTTTTTAAGCTAATCAATAAAAACACAAATGCCACTTTCATGCTTTGATAGAATTTCCTGTCCTACTGTTTTATCGTTTCGTGTTTTATAAAACACTAATTAAACTCTAAGCTCACATGGAAAAACGCATTCTAGATTGAACGATTTTCTGCGTGACAGCTTTTCAAGTTGTCGAGTTATCTGCTGAACTACCGACCAAGATTTCTCTCGTTGTCTGGTGTCTGACTGGACCTGACTTCCACCGTTCTCTAAAATAACGCAGAAAAAGTTGCAGCAGCTACTGATGCGAGAGTAAATGAAAGCTCAAATGATCAGAGAATTGCTCAAATTGGTACTTGAGTTATCGTATAATTAGCTGTATTAGTTGATATTATTTTTGCTCTGAAAACTAGCTGAAGTTAATAAGCAGGTATATCGTCATTTATTCAGTCACGAATTTAAAATGAATAGTTAGCCTGTATCAGAAAATATTACGAAATTTGGAAGAAAACTTTAGCGCATTTAGTTGTTTAATGCTTAATCTACTCCATTTTCAACAAGACGATTGGAGCTATGGAGTTGAGAAAAGCTCTTACTTGGAATGTATTATCGGAAGTGGTAAAAATTCATTTAAAGACAATATTCTACTTGAAACGCATAATGCTTTGTGCATTTCGTTTACGCATAACTTTAATTACAGTTTATGAAATAACTTCAGAACGTGGAGACAAAATTTACGAAAACCGGTAATCCAAAATTTTTAATTAATTAAAGTAAATTATTTAGTTTGGGTACCGGAGCAATGCTCCCTCATGCTAGAATAAGTAAAGTAAAGAAGAAACTAACTCGTGTGATGAGTGAGACCAGCATGATCAGTATTCCTCAACTAGAGCCCTCCGTGGGTGTAAATAACCTACAGCTAGTGATGCACAACGGGCACAACGTGAGCTTTATTTGAGGAGAGATTGCTTGCCTTGCTGATAAAATAGCTCTACAAAAAAAAATTAATACGAGGTACCTTATCTTCAAATACAGAATAATGTGGAAAAACGTTTTGAAAGTCTTGCAACATTTATGGACAATATTTTTAGTCTGCTATTATAAAAACTTTGGAAACAGTAAAAGTTATTCCAAAAAAATATTCAGTAATGTAAAAAATGTCTTGGAATAGTGTACAATTATTCTTAATCTTAAAAAAGCTTAGTAAAAGGTCATAAACTGTAAAATTTAAATATAAAATCATCACCCATGTGTAGTAATATATATTTTTTGACGTGCAGACTCCGTTTTCAATTCCGACGTGTCCGAATGTAACACTAAAACAAACCACGCTGCTGACTCCAGCCTTTGGTGTCCGACTCCAGAATGCTAGTCAGCGTTGAAGGAATTCATGCATTGAATTAGAATTAATCTGCATGGGGCGCTTCTTAATTACCACGGAGCCGTGAGCTGTTGCACGTCCTTATTGCTCTCTGGAGGGAAAAGCCGCGCTCTCATGCCACAGAGTGCAATATGGTGACCAAGCCATGAAGAAAGAAGAGTCGCGTTTCAAGGTGGAGGATGAAGTTGTGTGCTGAAAATAACCATGTTCAGCAAATAGTTGACAGAAGCCCTACTCAATGAGCATTAACTAAAAAACATATTATGGTAGAAAAATTTCAGTTATTAATATCAAATTTAACTTGAAATAAGCTAAAATTGAAAATGTTTGATTATTTGAACAACTGCATTATGTTCCTTATTAGGTTGTGATATTCCAACGCTACAGTACCAGATGTAATTGTCCTATTAGGCGATTTTTCATCAAACCTCAGCGTCTTATCGACCACAATTATATTATTTAAGGAATCATATCCATAGGATTTTTGGTATCCGCTGCCGCCAGCATTTAATGAGACAAACCATAGTGCTATAATTACATAATTCGCTTATTAAATAATGTCATTGAATGAGTCACTTCCGTAATCGGGAGAAAACATTTATTTTCGGTAAGCTTGTGTCAAGGGCATCTGCAAAGCCATATTTTCAAGGCTGACATTTATACGAGCATGTTCAGTATCTTCTCTTTCATATATAGGTTTCATCTCATATTTTCTCTCTTACACTCTAATTCTTCCTAACTTGCAAAGGTAATTAAAACATGAAAGAGCCCTTATTTCAATATTGAATGCTGATTACTATGCATCACAAAGCTGTTGAGAGAAAAGTTGGTAAGCCATGATAAGAATGGGGACTTACTTTAAAAGTCTATCTGGACTTTGGTGATGCTTAAGCGGGGAGGCTGATCACGTTTCCAATTGAAGTTATTAGGTTTAATCAAGGCAAGATCCGGCCTTTTATTTTTTACAAAAAAATTACGCTTGCATTCATATATTGACTTTTATAAACTATTTCAGAATTATGCGAATTCATCGCCAAAAGCGATGTATCGTAAGAAAGGAACAATCAATGTCTTAGTGTGATGGCAGCCTTCCTCGTTTCCCCATGCCCGGCCGTTTATAACCCTCAAGACGCGTCATTTCTAGCAAATGTATTACGACAATGTTTGCCAGTTAATTGGTGTCAAAGCCCATAATCATAATTAGACACTAAGAAGCTAAATCCTTCATTTAATCTTCATGAAATGAATAAGATCCTACGTAGTTAAAATTATAAAGATATAGAAATATACTGTATTTTTCGTAGTGAAAAAGGATAGCTGGTAACTCTATTGACATGGAACTCCCTCGGCGTGATGAGGGCGAAGAGCTACGGGTAAGATTAGTCATTTAAAAGGCATGAGCTGCGACGGTCATTCGTATTATTATTCGTCGTAGATTGTACGGAGGATCGTAGAATTGCACAAATGCTGGATTTATCCACGAGAACACATCTGTCACGCAATGACGGTTTTTGGTTCCTTTCGAGGCATGGTAAGGAAATGTCGTTGGCTAGACGCACTCTTCCCTCGGAGCGTTACATTCATCGGATGCGACATAAGAAGTTTTGTGGAAAACAATACAATCGCAATTTAGTTGGTCTTGATTTACATGAAATTTGATTTAACTTTGAATTGTTCATGCAATGCGGAGAGACTCGAGAATGAATTTCGAGTTATAACAACATACATTTGATTTTGGTAATTCATGTCGACGCATTTGGTTCATATTTGCAAGACATAAAAAAACAATGTCGAGTGAAAAACATTTTTTACTTGATGTAATAACTGATTCTGAATCTTTTTAAATATCTCATACTTCAAGAATATACGGAACGAATATTCTCATTATTTTCCTAGTAAAATGACGTGGTGAATACTTTTTTACCACAACTGTATGTCTTAAATCTTGCAGAGGATGAATTGGTTTGTGTGCTTTCAGTTATATTCTCTACAGATGAACCCCGAGATATGTGCAGTTATAATATGAAAGAATGATAGCAATTATGGGATACAGAATAGAGAGGGAAAGAAAAGGAGGTCAATAAACACTGCAGGGAATTACGTGGGCTCCTATTATTGGCCACCAAAGCCCACAGCGCAGCTAACCTTCATGAAGCAGATCAAACCGGAGAGCAGCGCGCAGCGGTCGAGTGCACACCTCAACGTGAAGACCCCTGTATTTTGATACTCCTGCGAGTCATTTAGCGGATCAGAGCTCATATTTTGCGGACATTTTACCGAGGTGAATGCTCTGTCACAGACTTCATGTTTACGGAACTCAGTGGTGTATTTCTAAGGTATAGCACACGCGAATCCTTGCTTGTACTGTGCAAGCGATTCGAAGCATTGTGTTCTGGCTTATCTGCGAATTCGGAAGAATGTTTTTATTTCACTCATATCACTTGAGTATGTAACGCGCATGAAAGTTTCTGGCGCACTATCTTGACCACTTTCGTAAGCAGCAGTAAATCTTGATGCATTCAAGCCTTTATTGCGAGGGTAGCAATGAGCTTGAAGCGTAGAAATATAGTCATAAGTGTGGCATGAAGTTTGTTGTTCAGGTCCAGCGTAGCCATCGTAACGATAAACCCTAACACCCGTGCTTGTTAAAATTATACCAACTTCTCAGCATCGAGCTGTTTATCTCATAGAAATTTAAAGTGTGGGCTAAAAAAAGCTTGCTGAATAAGTCAAAAGAACGAATGGAATTGCTTTCAGCAACCTGGCCTTATTAAATTCTGAAACACGAGGCTGTGACACTGACGGCATGCAGCGTAACAAGTACAAGCCCAGCGTTTTTGCATCTAAATTTTGCAGCGGTCACAAAGCTTTCTCCTTCACAAGACCGAGACAACTTGCAACGAACAAGTTTCTAGCACACGCGAGATTTAGCTCGCTTTAATCGATAAAGATGAGCCATTTTCCAGGTAAGGATGATATTTGGGATCACTAAACTCTAAGCATTTCTCAAATATCCCTCTTATATTCTCATAAAATTGTATTCAAATGCTGATGTAGAACAGAACTACATACGCGAGCAAATTGAAACCCATTAGGGCTTTCACAAAAGCATTAATTCTACATTTGATTATGCCATTGCTTCAGAAGCAGATTTCTTTTCAATTGAACAACCAAATTTCGTTTATTACCTCCTATTTTAAGCGTGAGTTTGTTATGATGTTGCTATTTGGCTATATAGGCATAGATCTTTGAAATATGGAGAACTAATGAAAACAGTTGTTATATAAGTTGAATTTAAGAGAATGCAGCCCCAAAATATTTCGTCTAGATTCCAGAAATGTGGGGAATACTAATAACAGTTGAAATCTGGGGAATTTCAGTTACCACAAGCCCAAAATTTCCCATCTCAATTCTAGAGCCATTTAAAACTGATTATTTTTCTTCTTCATTGATGAGTTTTTCAGTTAAATATTTAAACGTTATTCAAATTCAGTTAATATTTAAAAGTCAAGAGGCTGTGATGTGAGAGCTCGATTATAAGGACACGACTTATTTCCATTCAATGATGTCCATGTATACAGAATACAGAAGTGTTAGAACCTTCACCTTACTTTATGTATCGAAATTTCCGGTCAATGTTGACGAGACAGCGCTTTTAAATAGCAACTAGAGTGACGACTCAAAAATATTTCGATATAAATGTATGTTCAGAGAGGATAATGGCTTGAACAGTATAATTATTGTTTACTTTTGAGATTTTAGAAGCGTGAAAGAGCTTCAGGAGAACAGTAATTGCAGTTGTGTTTCTCATTGTTTCTAAATTGAAACTCATTAAGAATGTTACCAATGAGAATTCAAAATGAGGATTTCATTATCAACCGCCTATGTTAGGTAAGTGATTAATATACTTAATCATTCGACCATGTTCTAAGAATACTGTTGTAGCAAAGACTTGAAACTGAATATACATAACAAAATTTGATCCAGCTTTTATGCAGCGTCAAAGTACTGCAAAATGCATTATCTCTAGAGTACACTAACTCCTTATCAATGGTCAAAAAACGTAGACGTTAAAATGAAATGAATTTTCCAGCATGTTGGCCGCAGCCTTTGCTCAAATGGAGGCCTTTTTTCACTGATGCAAATTGGTCTCAGCAGTACATTAATAAGGCAGCGCGTCTAAGAAGTAATTTATTTTTGTCTCTTTGAAAAACCCCCCATCATGATTTTGGGATGAACCTCCATAAGAGAACAGGGAGAACGTTCAAAGAAATCAGTCTAATGGTATTTGTCAGTTCCGTACATACCATTCCTATAAAAATACACACTATTCCTATAAAATATATACTATTATACATACTGTTAAATACATACCATTCATATAAAGGCAGCTTTATTGGATCATTAATAATTCTGGTAATTCGCTTCTAGGAATTTAGTGACAACACCGAGACTTCAGCGATTTCTCATCTCAAATCAGCAAGTTTTTTAAATCGATTAAAAGAGCGCACTAATTGCCAACTCTCAACCAAAACACGGATATCTGCACTAAACTCGTAATTTCACACAACACTTTTTCCGAGTTGTGCTTACCTCACCATTTATTTAGCTTTTATAATTCACGATTCATTATGGGTTTTAAATCTTATTAAGTATCAGAATTTCTATTGTCACTTTTTGTGTAAATAGTTTTTATTAACCTAATCTAAGCTGTACCGGGCATCCATTATAATTTTCACAGAGGTAGCCAACATCTTACTTAAATTCCCTTTGATTCTTTCCAGTTTTTACCTTCTATTGATTCAATCTTTTAAAATCATGATTTGGGGAGTGTGAAAGCACTCATCGCACGCTTCGCTTCATGATGCGCCGTATTTCATGAGTCCAAGTGAACACTGGATGCCAATGTCTAGCTGCACGTGGTGGGTTTTGAAAACTTACTTTATCGTCCCCTAGTAAATTAAAATGATCTCCGAATTTTAAACCAAGACGTAACTTTCAGTTTTACGTGGAAGAGTTGAAGTTCATTTTTTTCTTGTACAAGCTACTGGGATGAAAGTGGGCTGCTGCAATTTATCATAATTGGGTACAATTTTGTTGGAAATCCTCCGGGCTCTCTTCATCAATGTAACTCAAGACACTGCAGCCAGCAAAATTTACCAGAAGTTAATGCCTACGAATTAATAATGTCTTTCACCTAAAAGTTCTATCATCGCATTACCTCCAAAGTTCCTCGCTTTTGCGTGATCAGTTCATTTATACAAACCACTGCGTGATGCACTTTATTATGGTTGTTTTATCAGCATGCGAACATCACAAAAGTACAAAGCAAGGAACAATTGTGGATGTTTACATTTTCAACACCAGTCAAATAAAAAAAATTCATGTATTATAACGCAACGTTTTAATCCTTTATGCGAAAAGTCAACAGCCACCTGGTGGGAATAAAATGAATTCACATGAACAATGAGACAGGAAAACATTTAAATCCAATGCGACCCACCCCCAATCAACTTGAGTCTAAGTGTTATTCCTCGTGTATCATTCAATTCACGTTGAACACGAAGCTACTGATTTTTGTTGAAAAATGAAGTGCTTTGTAATATCTACATGAATTGAAACTCCTACGGGCAATAAGCCCTCGTAATGAGTTAATAATAAGTAAGTTATTAATTTAAACTATTCTTGCTGTAGAGATTATGCAGAGAAAAAGTCTCAAACTTCTACCAAATGTTCAAAATAATAAACTTTCATTCTTTTGGCTTTTAACCTATTGACAGTATTCAACTTGTTCTTTAAAAAATATCATCTCAGTAGCAGTGTCCCGATGCGCCGTTTTCGTGCCATCGGAAGTTCTGTTTTGGGACTTGCAGATTTGACTCATAACTCGACAATTCCATTTAACGCAAGAATTCACTGCAAACTATTGCTGAAGAAGAAGTCCGGTAATTTGAAGCAGCTTTATAGACTGTCAAAAGCAGCTTTACAGACTATCAAAAGCACATTGTCAATTTCAGTAATCGTGTACGGAAGAGATTGATGTACCATAATAGCATCTGCAACTTTCCACGTATGAAAAGCAACTCTGACGCGTCTATATACGTCACGTGATATACATGCGTAGGCATAGGTTACGCCACTTATTGAATTGATGTAGTACGGGTATGATACCGTGTTATTGTATATTCCATTAAGGCACAAAATTTTCATATCTTCACTAAAATTCAATAAGTTTAACTGTAAATTTCCTTTATCATGATTTGTAAAGCTACCGCGTGTTCAAGGAAAATTTGAAAGAGCTTGTGTGATATTGGGAAAATACCGGCGTTGCATGGCGGAAAGGGCATGAGAAAACTTGAGTAAGAATGCTTCCATAGAAGACAGATTATTTTCCGTGATTTCTCGGTAGGATGGGGTCCTGAAACAAACTCAAAACAATAAGCTAGAATATATTCATGAGCTGTTGTATTCATACATCACTCCCGAGAAATAAAAGAATCCGCTTATATCTTCACTGGGACTATCTTCGGTGTCGTCTGTCTGGTTTCAGTTGACCCTCGCGAGTCTGTATTTGTACGATTGATTTATGCATCTAAAAAGTCTGGCAATTTGAATGATTTTGGTTCAGGAACTTAGGATCTTAGAGCTTTTATTATTATTACTATTATGGTTATCGGAAAATAACAATTGTTTTCCAGTAGATATTCTCGGGAGTTTCCTGAAACACATTAGTCTGGTAGACCATAATAAGCAGGGTGTTGCAAAATGTGCATTGAAATATTAC
Organism: Platorchestia sp. MABIK; assembly: GCA_014220935.1. Classification (NCBI taxonomy): domain Eukaryota; kingdom Metazoa; phylum Arthropoda; class Malacostraca; order Amphipoda; family Talitridae; genus Platorchestia; species Platorchestia sp. MABIK. Next base: position 27,786 of record JACJUY010007533.1, read on the forward strand.
CACTTTTGACTTCAGTGAATAAAACTAAAAAAGTTGTAAGCAACATGAGGAACCAAACCATTTCTTTCTTACAAACTATAAAAACTGTAATGAAATATTCAAGTATGAAACCATACCCATAATCATTATTTAGAACTATACACGCATTTTTTGGTAACCAATGGTAAAGCAGTCCATGTATGAGGCAATTGGTGCTGATTGAACGAAATTATTGCGTGTTTTTCACACCTTCTTTCTGCGCTCCACAAAATATATCTGTGAAACACATATACTCGTACAGATGTAAGTCCCACGGGAATCGATTGTGTTAAGCTTCGTTTTGCTGTTTCCTCGACTGCATCTCTGAAACAGGCAATATTAATGGGCAGCTACATCATTGGATGGTGACGCTGCCTTGTCTACCCCTTAGTCCGAGTGGTTTTAAAATTATCCCAAAAAAAAGAAGCTCTTTTATTGTTTCCTTGACTGCACCTCTGAAACAGACAGTATCAATGGGTAGCGACATCATTGGATGGCGACCCTACTCTGTCTATCCTCTTAGTCCGAGATGGTTATAAAATTATCGAGAAATAAGAAGCTCTCAATGAATTCGGACATGAATTCATGGCCCGAACAGACTCTCGTGCAGCTGGATGAGCGATGCGCTGAGCTGAGGTCAGCAACCCACGCTGCCTGCAAAGAACACGTCTGTGGGTGGACGGGTAAGAGATTGCACAGTTTCATTTGATCATACAATTTTACTGGAACATTCCGTGGAACATTCCGTGCGTATCAATGGAATTGTTCACTGTTCAGGAATTGCAGTCTTACTAGATTGAGGCTAAAACATTGATTCGTCATATAGGTTTTCTACACTCTTTCTCAAGGAGAAAATCTATGAAAATATACCTACTCGTTTGATGCCTGAACGTCCTTTGGTGTGTGAGTTTAAGGTTGAGTGAATATCCTGCTGAGTTATGAATTAAACAATGCATTTGTTTTATAAATAGCGGGACTTGCGACTTTGACGGCGATAACAATCATCAGAACTTAGTGAGATCGTCACTGACCCAATTTAAAAGATTTTTCAAAACTTATGAAAGTATTGCCATTGATCCAACCGATAAATGAATAACCTCACCTAACCTAAACTTGCACAAAACTTAGCCGTAATATTAACTTTGACCGTCATTTTGACCCTTACTTTAAGCGTAGGAATTATGTCATCAATGGATTTTTTTCTTAACAGAATCAATACCGACATGATCAAACGTATGTCACTCTTCCTAACCGTACCTAGCCTGTCTCAATCTCCCTGGTCTGCTCTACTATAGCCTACAAAGACGAAACTAAATCTGTCAGAAAGTCCGGTGAGATTACGACTAAAAAATTTGAGCTTTACATTTTAGATCGTCCTCCACCCTGCGAACCTAAATGTGGGCTGTAATCATGTTTCGAAAATTTGGCACATGGGATATCCTACACAGTGGAACAGGAGTGTGATTCTCTTGATTACAATACAAAACCAACAAGAGGAATAATAATCAAAATAGTATTCATTTCGTACACTTATAGTGAAAAATACTGCCATTGTTAACATTAATATTAAGTTGCAATTATAGTGATGAAAATACCTTCATGCAAACACCTAACTTCCTAACTTGCATGCCGAGAAAATTCTTCTAAATATGAACAATTGATTCATTAGTTTCTAGTAAATACAGTGCGCTGGTAAATCATTTCATTAGTCCCTACATGCATTCCAACCACGGAATCCGACCCAGCGCTCGCCGGTAACATCGCCAGGTAGAGAGCGCTGTGCACTTTTCATTTGGTAACATTTCTTCTCACTCTTATCGCCTCGTTTACAGGAACAATCGTGTCCCATCTCGTTATCAAGGAGCACAGTCTGAAGGTCAGAATGCCTCCCGTGCGGGTAAGCATCATTATCTGCCGTGTCCGTACGTTCTTGCTGATGCCATCAAGCGATGCATGGCGATTAATATGCTAGTGATTTTTTTCTCGCCAGTAAGTTCAAGTAGACATCCAAACCCCATTCGTAAGCGATGCTTCAGACTTGTACAGTAGCCCGTGGTAATGACAGGAAATGGTCCAGTGTACGGCGTGCTTTACCGTGAACACCCACCATTGCTCGACAGTTTTACTACAGCTATAGCTCAGTTTCCAACTCTCCTTCAATATATGCAAAACTCTCCCAATGATGCTGCCGAGAAGGGCACGAGGGTAAATATTATCAGGATTACTTTATAGTTTTTACATGTTTGAACTTAACAGGACTTTCAAAAATTTATTCAATACCACCAAATTTAGGTTTGTAGCTCAAGAGCTGATCTCGGCCAATTCTTTTTTACTTATGCCGCAATAAGTAGGAATAGGAATGAGCACAATTTGCTCACCGGGTCAATTTGTTCCCTCGAATCTGATCAAAAAGCACAATAGCAGTGAAGCTCAATCAGGTAATGGAGCTGATTGACCATCGTATTCATCATCGTCACACGTATAAAATAGAAATTAACGACGAATTCGGTGAATGGGACTAGGCGACATGAAGCACGTGGTGCCACCCACAAAACTTGATAAAACGAGCGCGTGCAAGTTCATAACGCGCCTTGTTTGGACGTGCTCTTAAAGGCCACCAGTTCAACAACCTCAATTGAACTTCCCTCTAATGCCAAGTGTTCGGCAGAGCAAAATGTTACGTCTAGTGACAAAAAGTCCGCAGCAAACGTGCTGTGCTGATTTGGTTAAAATGATCATTTTAGTTAGAATCGAGCTGTATTGTAAGATTCTTTCAATTTTTATTGTGATTTTTCGAGATTTCTGAATTTGTTTTTATTCCAGCTTTTCGTTCTTAAAAGTAGGACTAAGTTGTCTACGCTATGCGATATTATACTTTCCTGAAATACTCTTGCGCGGACTTGACAATCTCAGTCAACATGAGGTCATTCGGAATACGCTAAAGAACGATTATTTTTTGCACTCTACTAGGCTATAGATAAATTTCTCTGAATACTCAAGAAGACAACCATTGACGATAGTCTGGTCATGGTCTCCTGATATGTGAGAAACAATGATAAAGTGTTCCTATGAAGAGGTCTTCTCGCTTTGCGGTCAACAAGATCGAGTCTACTCACTGTCTTTATGTTAATTTTTTTCAATAACATCTCGGACGAGCAGAACTACTGCCAGCATACATACAAATGCAAATGCGTTTGTGGTTGATATTGTTGTTTAACCCCCAAGTCAAATCCAAGCTATAAAGTATGTATTGCTCGAGGCATATCGAAGTATTTGCCGACTTGCAGTAGTCAATGTCTGAAGAAGATAAGTTTCGGTATATTTCCGCTGGTTGCCGCAAACTGACCAGAATTTTCACCGAAAGTAGATTTAGTTAGAGTAGTAGCTGGACTTGTTTGTATGATGAAAAATAAAGAAGGAATCATTTAACGAATGAGTAGAATGTTAAAATAAATCTCTCAGTAGTACTGAAAATGACACTATTCCTTAACAAAATAGTTTGCTGTGGTGCCGTAGTGCGCAGGAGGTAAATTACCATCAAATACTCCTCGACACCATTAGTCTAAAGCTCTTTATTATTTGGTATAGTGCTAGGTTTGGTAAAAAAAGGAACAACTCTCATTGCTTTTCATGTGGTATAATCCTTATTTTCCTTTTCTAAACGTTGATACGCTACGCAGGGGAAAAAATATTTAAGACATTAACCATACTAGTTGCACTTCGGAAATGTGCTAACAAAGGAAATGAATTGACACAGCAGAAAGAAGTTAAACTGTGACGAAGAGAAAATAATGCTAGGAGAATGGTGGCACTGAGCTATAGGAATGGTGGCTAGGAGGATGGTTACACTCAGTAGCTTGAAAAATGCGAAAGATTTAAACAGTAATCGCTTTGCTCTTACTATTTTTCAGTAAAACATAGTGAATCGAAAGAAAACATAGAGCAAGAACAGGGAGCGTGAACTAACACCAATTTCACTTTATCGGGTGATTGGCGCACGGCGAATTTCTGCTTTCATCACGGCAAATAAAGCTGTTTGTTTTGCTAAATGCTGTATCTAAAAAAATAACAGAGGCACTTGTCCACTCGACTACAAACTCCTTAACTGCTCATGAAAAACGTTCAAATTATTGGTTCTATTTAATACTGAGTATTGTTCCAGTTCAACATGTGTTAAAATACGAAAATAATCACTCATCATCTTGACTCTGGACTTCAGAAATAGAGTTTTTACAATAATTGAGTGTTATTTTAATAAAGATGATAAGTGATTATCTTCGTATTTTAACACGTGGTGAACTGGAACAGTTTCGCAAAGTCGAAAAATTATAAAAGAAATACTGAGGATTCTTAAATTTCTATGTTTTACGCTGCACTTACCCAAGAAAACTTCGAGTTGTTTTAAAATGTTGCTTCCACAAAGTGGAAATCACAATAGAGAAATAGTGAATTTGAATTTTTACCAAATGTGAAGTTTTGATTTTGTGATGAAATCGATTTGTGGAATCTAAGGCTGTCTCACATGGACATGTGCGAGAGTGTAAGCATTGCAAAAAATTAACAAGGGCAACTCTCGTAACTTCCAGTTTGTAGAGTACACTTGGAACAATTTTTTCTCTTAGAAGTTGAAAATTGTTCGAGGTTATGAAGAATCTTAGATGATCGAAGAAAAGTTTTTTACTCAATTTTTAACACTGTAAATTAAGGAAGTGGGCAAAAGCCCACCAGGGCATTTTGATCCCAAAGACCAAACAGCTATGCCGATGGTGTACGTCCCACTCGTAGTTAGTGTTCCTGAAGGACGTGACAATCCTCCGTGATATTTTGGGCTATCAGCAAGACACTTGACAGCTCTTGCCGGGATGCTCTGTTGTGGACTCGGCAGTTTGTGAGACTTCATGGGTCATTTTTTCCTCTTTGTGCGAACGTAGCCGAATCGTTATTTATTTTCCCATCATCAAAGTGTCTTTGTGATGAACGCCCAATCGATTACCTCCTCCTCAATTCCTGTGTTTCATTTTCATATTAATTTTCTCAGTGCAAAGTTTTCTTTCCTGGACAAAGCCCTGCAGTTCGACCTGGTGCTTTCTTGCCCTTCAGCACTGTACGTTTAGCTGTTTAATTGCATGCTTGCAACTTTTTCCATGTGGCGTTCAGCTTCCTTTATTTTGAATTTTAATCCAAACACTCAGTCAAGTTTTTGCGTCGCTGTTTATCCCAACAGCCACTTTTTGTGTTTCTGGGCTATCGTTTTACGTTCAACACGTTAGCCAATTTTCCATCCGAACAAATTATTCTTCGTCACAATTGCCTACTGACGCTCTTTGTGTTGCATGTGCACCCATATTTGCAGGATGTTCTGTTACTAGGAATGAGGAATACTGTGTTTTGTTCGTACAAATCACGTACGCGTGTTAACGTATTGCCTTATTATACTATCAACGCAGAATATTTTTGCTTCATTGTCAAACAATGAAATTTTAAATGTTTTGGAAGTAAGTGGTGCAAGAACGCAACTTGCTTTGTGCAAAATTTCCTTGCACTTCGGTCTCTATATGCCATGCATTCAAATGAAGTGAGTGTCATGAATTATCTTAATATTTTATTTAATACATAATATTCTTACATATTGCAGTAAATCGCAATAATACATGAAGAACTTCGTATACATTTCTGTGGTGTGTGTGTGTATTTTTAGATGAGATGTATACACTGTACATTTTATATTACATTTATATCCCACGAAGTATAAAAAACTCAAGTCTGTAACCTAAATGTACAGATGCTTTTATTGAATAAAGGAAAATACTGATTACAGAAATACAGATACCCTCAGTGAGAAACAAATATTGTATCTGTGGAAATTACAACTCACAGGGGGAATATGTGAGGTCCCAAGCTAAAGGTTAGGTAAACCTTAATATTGTTAAAAAGAGTTTTTTTGTTGTTCTGTTACGGGACATGTTATTTCGGTTCACTGATGTCCGATTCTTCAGCACATACTACTTTTTGCTCAAACTTTTATCTTGTTTCATGAACTTTTTTCTAAACTTACTGTTTCTATGCCTCTTGAGCATAGATTCCGCGATCCCCTAAGTCCATACTAAATGGTGTCTTCCTTCTTCATCTCTCTGAAGCGCCTTTGTTGCGGTTAGGGAGTCTTAAACTAACATTTAATGCAATTTAAAATTACAGACAAAAATAAAATTCTTATTCATTATACGAAATTAGCCTGAGATTTCCGAAGAATTACGTTGCGAATTTGTAGAGCTGAGTTTCAATCTTATAAGGATGAGAACAAATTGTGTTGTACGATTGGAAAAAATAAAGCGACGTTGTCAAAAAACCGAAAACAAAATACGTAAAACTGCTTGCTGAAACTTTTACATTTTTGCAAAGTAAAGTATCAAAACTTCACCGGTAAAAAATTGGTAACAAAGGAACTGCGCGCAAAATAGAGACTCGAAGTGAGCCGAAATGGCAAGTCGTGAGTCACGGCTGTAAAGATCAACCTTCGAGTTAGTCACGGAAGCATTTTATTTGTATCAAGGTGAGCCTTCCATTTGTGTAAGAAACAAAGTCTTGTCCTGGACGGAGGAAATGTTGCGCGGCGGATCACGAGCAAAATGTTTCTTCTCGAAAGAGTTAAGATCTTTCTTCTTCACAAACATAACGTCAGCAGAGAAAATGCTGTGGTTGTACCTTGATTGTACTTTTAGATGGAGTGAGGAAGAGTTTTGTAAAGTATTATCGTCTCGAGGTATTCTTCATCATTGAAGCTGAGGAGCTGTTGTTCATGAATAAATACGACTTGAAATAACAGCATACTTGACCATTTCAATGCTGAACGTGCATTCAAAACTTTTGCAGGAGTACAAAATGGTCGAGTGTTGTGATAAAACGGAGTTACGCTTATCGCCAAATTAGAACACTCAAAAATATCGAAGACATTAACTCGTCAAAATATTATCTCAAGTAGCTCTCATTTTTATTATGAAGGTACGTTATTTTTGCATACACACATGTCTTATGTTCGCGCCCCATGTGGGTATGCTGAAAAAGAATGTATTTTTATGTATCTCAACCCTTTCCTTCACTGCATTCCAGGTTTGGTGTATATCAAGTTACACAAATCAAAGTAAAGTACTAAATTAGCAGTATAGGTGTCAAGTGCCATATGTTCCACAACGAATAATTTTTATTATTATGATAAGTATATATATATACATATTTTCATAAATGTGAGCAATTTGTAATTGCATGTTTCATGTTTAATGCAATTTTGATTGGGAAATTATTTTATTAGCTATTGTAAATGATGCAGGAAATAGTAATGGATGTAGCTGCGTTGAGGAACAAGTGATCAGAATTCCTTGGGTTCTCTGATATTTAGTTTGACGTCTAAGACCGAGCCAATTAAATCCACATGACAAGCCACTGAGCATTTCCGTTAATTATGATGCTAGAGAACATCCACGTTATGAGCTAGAATTATCGACGAGTATATGGCTTCAATTTCAATAAATCTTTTCACCCAAATTTTATGCTACGTGCAATATTCAAAAATGGACTTTCCATGTACAACATGCGACTTCCCACACTGAGGTGGAAACTTCAGCATAAATTTATTCGATTAGCATCAAATTTTTCTACTTTTTTTTGCATGAGCTTCGGGCTGTATTATCGCTTGCATGAGCCTTGCTCGTCAAAAGTCTGTTATTTCTTCCTCTTGAGATACATCTTATCTGACCAGGATGACTGAAAACGAAGATCAAGAAAAAAATGACAGTACTGTAAAGTTGACTCGATATTTAGTACATAAAATCTATTCCATTTTGTTTCGTATTGACTCATAGGTGGATACGATCACTTATGACACGGTATTTCACAGCACCTCAAGTTTAGGAGCCCAAGAATTCTTTTCCTTATATCGTCTTTTTTACTGCTGAATAAATAGGAGTATCAAGTACATAAAAATATGCAAACTTGTACAAGTGTGCTGTGCAATTGTAGTGAGTAAAACTACCAGTCAAAGTCCTCGCTTAAGTACCTTTCGACACTGAAAAACCACAGCATATTCTTAAGAAAAAAGCGTTCTTCTATGTTCTTAGCGGTGTAATTTACTTCAGCTTTTAAATTACTGATTTTTTAAGGAACTGCAAAAATGAGAAACAGCTCTACTCAAAGTTTTTCAATTGATTGACAACTAAGTGTGATAATTTTAAGCAACTATCCACTGTAACAAATATCAATTTGTCTTGACGTCAGTGAATCTCGTATTCGTTTGATCGATGAGGATTAATTTTAAAACAACGCATTCAACTTTGAGATGCCTCTAACGATTCAAGGTCGATCAGAATAGTATTTACATCTCGATTGCTGGAGTCTAGATCTGTATTTTTTCTTCTGGATCAGTTTTGAATTTACGCTGGTGCTACGGCGCGTACACCAAAAATGTAATTAGTTGTAATAATAAATGAATATGTACTGTAGTCTCATCGAAAAACAAAGAAATAAAACGGAACAACTTGAGTTCGCTCACACAACTTACTCTATCTCAGTCTTAATTAAATTGCTTTAAATAGTTATCCAACGTTTGAGCAAACATGGCATGAGGAGTCGAAGAAGAAGAACGGGAAATGAACCATAAATGATAGCTCACTTGTTCGTTTTAAATTTTTCCGTCAATTACAACGGCAGTTAGAGTCGCTAGTAAGAATAACGGCTGTTGGTTTGAGATCAGTTTCACTGCTCATTTTACTATGTTCGTTGGAGTGTTACATTCACCGGCGTCGCACGGTTTGCCTCGCCGCATGAGAGCGTTGCAAACAAACGCAACAACAAGGGTTAAATATCACTGCTTGGAGTTCAAATGCAATGAGATGCACTTCTACTTCTTTTCTCCATCAAGTCTATCACATTTATTTTTTTTCATTTACCTAGCGAGTGTACGTTGCTGCTAAAACATGTTCCTCATTTTGATGTGCGATTTTGCCGTACGGTTGCTCTTTATTGAGCAGTATCTTTCTGTCTTGTTTGTGAGCTACGAATAAAACACGCAACTTAAAAGCTGAATAATTTTACCACGCTTTGGAGCGAGAGGTTCAACGTTCACAGACTCAAAATTGCTCCTTATTTTTATCCAGAGGTACTTCAGTTGGCAGCTCACCCGTCGGATAAATTCACCCTCCAACACTGATATTTTCAGGAATACCAAGTGTGCTCGGGTAGAGGGAGATTTTCGAGCAATTCTACCACTGACAATTGAAGTACTTTTCGCTCGGTTTCAGCATTCATTCTGGTGAGGTATACATTCACGAAGCGGGAAGTATTAACTTCATCTTCAAGAAGTATTAACTTCATTAACATTCTTCATCTTCTTCACCACAAGCCTTGTAGCTAGCGCGCTGTGTTGCCTGGTGCGGCGGAGACTTCCTCCCTTCAAGGTCTCTGGCAGAGGGAGAGAGAGAGAGAGAGACAGAGGGGGGTCTGACCTTGCACGCCTCACAAAACACTGGAGGAGAAATTTGCCCGCTGTCAGGCTCTGTTATTAATTTCTTGAACTCCAACGTGGTGAAAACAATCGGGCCCGCAGTGTGAGAACTCATTCTTGTCTTACAATCACAATGGCTCGAAGGAACCAATCCTCCCAACATCATCATTAGTTTTCGAGCCGCATCAAAGTGCTCTGGTCTATAGTGTGCGAGAACTTATTGCTCTGAGTTCGAGTTCAGTAAACTCGAACCAGAATCTGTCATGTGAGAATTTTCTTAGATATTGCAGTGAGAAATTGTGCAACGCTGTTCTATTCTGGGAGCACACAACACACCACTGACTTCATTCACTGATTTCAACAGTATTGCAGCTTCTAGAAACTAAGACTCAATAACATAGAACACCACGGTTCACGAGGTTAACTAAGAGTATAATTCTTGCCTACGAATATGATATAAATATAATAAAAAGACTAAATGAATAATACTTTGAGGGGTTTTAGAAACAAAGAACCTTTGTAACATACTGTTTTCACAGTAAGAAAGGAAATTTCGAGAATAAAATTATAATAAATAATAATGTAAAACGGAGTTAATGTGAGTTCAATATTTTCTTCTTGTTCAGTTGAATTAATTAACGGGTAAATTTGTCAGATCTCTTGTATTAACCCGAAGCCCTGCCAGGACTTGGAGGATTAATTTGGGGTTCAAATAATCGAACGACTACTTGGGTAACAAGAGCTGTAAAGACAAGACACAACAAAAACAGAATACTAGGATACATCGGTCCAAAAAGTCAAGATCATTTTTTTGTTCATGACGTGTGTTAACCCTACTAATATTCTATCACTGTCAACTATACTGTGAATCGGCCCGTAACGCTCTTTATCAAGAAACTTCGACTCGCCAGCATTCATTTCTGAACACGCGCTTCCAATATCATTGTCTTTGGAAGCTAAAATAAATTTTTGTGTGAACATTGTGCACTTCAGCTTGGAAATATAAGGCTTAAGGAATGTTTTTAAAGCATCAATCGAATGATTGTTCAAATGAAAAATTTTCCCATTCTTCGAAGAAACTGTTTCCCTGAGTTAAGTCGGCGTGTATTTTACGTTTAATCGTCGCGTACTGTAATTATTGTCAGTTTCCCGTCCGATACCAAATGGTGGCGAACACAACACTGCCAATTCAACCAAACTGCGGGCACTCGAGCGTGCACAGAAGATTGGTGGCACTCACTTAAGCGTTGACCGCGAGACAAGGCATTTATATTCGCAGGGAAGCGAACACTGAGGCCTCACAGCATGCTGCTTCGCCAAACTCTGCGGTGACTTCTAATTGAATCTCGAGAGCAAGAAAGATCGCTGGTGAGATTGGTAGGTTGGCCGAGCCAAATCAAAGCCAACGTCGGAGTAGTTGAGGTTTAATTTCATAGCTACGCTACAGAAAAGAGCGCAAGAAAATTCGCATGTGAGCCAAAACAGAATAAGGAACACTTTGCATTCAAGGTCATCTTGCGGGCAGACTTATGCGGTCGTTCAATGTGTAACAAACGCGGCTTAAAATCTCATTGTAGAATAATAACTAGGATATCAAATCAAGCAGTAGCTTTTGCTTGTTGCTTGTACGTGTTTCCTGTGCATGTTCCAGAACTGCGGGCATTTTATCAACAAAACTAAGAAAGAAACTTCGGAAATCCGCTAGACCTCTTTATAACGCAGAGTGAACGCATGTCAAGTGATGCGATCATAACAAAAAATTAGCGCGATCTTTAATCTTAATTTTAAAATGTTACTAAATTACGGCAGAAATATATAGAGCTTCTTTCCCATATTTTCACAAGAATTGAACAGCTACATTATCGTGAGCGTTGTGTTGTTCGGTCACGTGGTTGTACGAAGCTTTTCCAGTGCTTAAAAGAGGCCATAAATGTGAGACTTCTAGACCTCGTCCGTGAAGCCTTCTTGCAGCCATCACGCGACTTATAGGGTGGCAAAATGACGGAAAGTCTAAGAATTTTGTTTGCTGAACGTTTCAAAATTACTGTCAAATTTGCGCTTTGGTAATATCAATCGTCTGGCGTCAATATGGATTATGGTTCATTATTTTGCACTAAGCGTAGTTTAATATTTCAATGCAAATGCAAGAAGATAGAAACTTTCCTAATTTGTCAACTTTGGAATTCATTCAAAACGATGGTACAAGAATTTCTACAGCCCGTGCGAATTTCGCTAAACAGTTGAAGAGACGCTGCTTTCACTTTGGAAACCTTCAGCTGCACATCAGCTGAGAAAGCGTCAGCTGAGAAGGTGCATAAATATCATTTTTTGCGCTTCTGAAAACACTAGCTATAAACTGTGGCTATCTTGACGCAAAAGTTATTTTAATTTATACTATTGTACGGAATCATAGTTATGTTACTGACACGGTCTCCTCAGGGGTGTTGACGTAAGCAGTAAGTTTAGGTTAGTTGAGTTTGGCTATCCTATACGGTGGGGATTGGCGCCCCCATGGGAAATTCTGTAAGGCGTACCTCAGGGCTTCTATCGTTCGAGCCCATTTTGCTTCCTCAAGTTTTCATGCCTTCTTTGCAGTCTCTTCTTTGTTTATTCTTCCTCTTCCTTCCTAACTTGATGTTACTATGTACAGGTTATCCTGCGTACAGAAATAATGCTGACTATTTTGGCTCGGAAATGACATTAATGCTGACTCGGTGGTCACATGAGCGTGAAGTACTCATCGTATCGTGTCTTATAAGAAGTTGCAATTGCGAAATTCGTTCGGGAACATTAATTGCTTCTTTTCACAACATAGTATTGAACACTTCAGAAAAATCAGGATTGTTTTTCCTTTAATTTGATAGAAATTTAGCTTTCCCCAGCGACAGGATATCACAGACTACCGCTGAGGATTATTTTCTAACAAAAGTCTTATTCATAAGGTTACAACGTTGGCCATAGTGCTCAGTGAAGACGTGTATAGGAGAAGTTGGTTTTGCTTGCATTAGAGGTAAGAGAGCGACAGGGACAGAAAGAGGGAGCCAGCGCAAAAGAGGGAGGTGGAGAGAGGCTTTGTAGCTGTTGCATATATGCTTCTTTGTGATAATGCTTGACTTTCCGAGATGATATTTGAAGAGGCGCGCGTGTTGTTTTAGGTCACGGTTGTTGATGTTTAGCTATAGACTCCCCTCTCCCTCCCGTCTCTGCATGCGCTGCCAACCAGCGTTCGATTGCATACACAAGACTGCAGGCTGCATGGTCTATCCCCTTTGCTGACCTTCTTCCTGCATATCCTGACTGCCCTCTAACTCCCCTGTCACATGCCTCTACAGAACCAGCAACAGCTCATTGACACCAGCGGCTTCATGTCACATACGAAGAAAATGAAGTTCAGTAACCTTTTCTTGTAAGTCACACTTATACAGTGTCCTCAGCTAGGGCTCGGGCGTGAACTTTGCTCAGAGGGTAAAGAATCGCAAGGAGACAACGAAGCGTTTCTCACAAATTCTACCTAACACAAGATGTATTCTAAATGTATGCTTGTGAGAGGAGGTTTGTGTGTACAAATAACTGGGGGCAAATGCTTTAATTGATCAGACTTGTCTTGCGCCATCCTTCTCTTCCTACGAAATACTGTTATTATCATTATTGGCACTTGCGACACTCTGCCACTCAGTGATGGATAATACAGTAAATTGTTAACATTGCACGAATGCGTGTCATTGTCACGCAATGAAGAAATCTGCGCGGATCGTATAAGTGATGCATCAAGTGCAATCGACAGCAATGAATATAACATTAATGAGTGTACAAATATATAACATCATTTGAGAAGTACCGAGGGCCAAGCAAACTTGTCGTTCAAGCTGAAAGATAGGAAACCGTTTTCAAATAATATTCTGGTTGATAGTTATGAATTGAGCAATGTACCATCATATGACATATTTTTTAAAGCTCATGTATAAATAAGTTGATAAATGGATGTACCTAGATGAACAGGACATAAGTTCTTTTTAGTTTCAAGGCAGGGATAGGGATTCGTCACGTAAGTTAACAGATGATAAGAGGCCCTAAATGTGTGCTCGTCAGTGTATTGTAGTATTCTATCGGTAGTTGTGAGGAGACCAGCGGTAACTCAGTCAGACCCCAGTCAACTTACTCGGACTAAACTGTCATTTAACTTACTCTTAAGTAACATCCATTCTGATGCCTTAGTTGAGGAGAAATGCCTGACTGCTACGTCCCACGCTCAAATTTACTTCATACTGTCAGGCATTAACTTTACGCAGAATGAGGAGTAATAGTCATCCATTACCTCTCTTGCGTTACCAGCACCAACTGTTGGATCATTGCATGCACTTGTTCTTCAGAGATGAGATTGCTATGAAATTCTCTCTGAATGTTAACAGAACAACGCCGAGCTCCTGATGCGCTGATTATGTAGCCTCTATCACTTCACTCATATATTGCGTAAATAATTCTTTGTTGATATTATGTACTCCTATGAGGTACGGAAACTATTAAGTTTCTGATCATAAGAATTCGTTTATAAGAATTCAATTCACAAATGCAAAATAGTGAAATACTTAAACACAGCTCGTAGTCTACACTTTGTTAATAGCTCAAGCAGCATTGTTCATGGAGGATACTAGGAGCGAAATTCTCAAAAATTAGAAAGTGATTACACGGCTGCCCATTGGAGCTCTTGCTGAGGGCGGAGTGCAGGCACTGCATCCTGTGGCTCTTGCTTTTTGTTTGCGGTACTGATGATGCATCGGGGGTGAGTGACCTGGAGTGCGGCTACAGCGCACGCTCTGCACGCGTGCTCGCGCTTGCTCAAGTGTCTCGTGGTAATTTGACCAATGGTGTGTTTTGTTCGTTATGCCAATAGGAACTTGTCGGTGGCATCCCGCGCAGCGCCGCGCTCCGTGTGGCGCCCGCCCCGCGCTTGGCACTCGGCCTGCGGCTGAGCGCTTGTGACCTAAAGATCTCAATTGTGCACAGTAGCAACTTCGGCGCCACAAGGTTACGCTAAATCGGACTCCCTGCACCATAAATTGCAAGCCGCCAAAAATCCGCGACCCACACTATAAGCACTAATATATCATGCTCGCATTCCTGAAAGCATTTCAAGGCACTTCTTCTTCAGTGTGTTCAAAGGTTGGGTTATTTCACACTAATGTCTGGTGGAACCTTGCTTTTTATGCCAGCACAGGTGGAATGCTCGTCCCAGTTAAAAAGGATTTATGAAGCAGTTTTACTGCTTACTTACATTGAATATCTCGCGTTAAAATTATTTTTGAGAAATTATACAAAAAAGAATGTTTTAGATCGTTTCAGAAACGTTAGTGAAGATAAACACTAAATGCCGTAATTTTTAATGCTGCTTTCCAGCTTTTATATTCGCTTTATCTTCATCGTATTCAAGCAGCTGCGGTAAAGTGAATTATTATTCAGTGTTCCCAACGTGCAATTCTATTTTTTCCAAGAACTCATTATTTTTGTCGCATTTGACGTGGACCAAATTCTACTTTTACGAATATCTAAGTAAATTCAAAATAGACCAGCTCTCGCTACGTACTGTAAAACATAACACACCCGAGTCAACTTACAAGAACTTACGCTATTTTATATGTATACTTATCAGAGCTTACGCTACTAGATGTACTGAGAAGAAGACGTTAATCTTTTTTAAATAAGGCCGTATATGACGAGCTGTGATGCATGAGACACACCACACGACCGCCGCTGCAGGTTTTCGCAAGAGGAGAAGAGGCTGAGCGCTGAGTGGTGTGCACGCTTCACAGGCACATCGGTGCAGCCTACCTGTGTGGCGTGGCCTTGTGGCCGCAGTAAAGGGGGGGGGCTGCTGCTGTGTGCTGTGTGCTGTGCAGGGTCGCTGACCTCTTGTGGCTTGTGTGGTGCTGCTGTGTGTTGTGTGGTGCTGCTGTGTGTTGTGTAGTGCTGCTGTGTGTTGTGTCGTGCTGCTGTGTGCTGTGTGCAGGGTCGCTG
>JACJUY010007534.1:0-18505 GCA_014220935.1 Platorchestia sp. MABIK
TCAGGTTGTCCGGAAAGTTCGTGCCAATTTTTTAAGGAAAAGAAAAAGATCAATAAATATTTCTTATTACAATTTTAATCAACCAATATGAGCCATTTTGTTGCACAATACGTCTCTATCTATCCTCTAAATTGAAAATACCTTCTCCCCAGAATTGACGTGTTTTTATGGCAAAGAATTTATCAAGGAACCGTTTATGTCGTCCAAAGAATTGAACTTTTACCATTTAGACTATTCTGCAAAGACCTGAATAAGTGGAAATCTGAAGGGGCAATATCTGGGTAATTTGGAGAGTGAGGTAACACATCCCAGCCGAATTGCAGCAATTTTTGTCCGGTTCGAAAAGAAGCTCGTGGCCATGTTGAAACACAACACCTTCCCTGTTGGCCAATTCCGGACGTTTTTCTTGAATTTCAGCTTTTAAATCATCCAGTTGTGAGAAGTATTTTCAGAATTAATTGTTCTTACTTGGGAGAAGCTCATAGTACAAAATTCCCTTCCAATCCCTCCAAACACAAGGCATAACTTTTTTTAGGGAGAAGATCCGCTTTGGGGATAGCTATGGGTGGCTCATGTCGCTTACTTCAGGATCGCTTTCTCTGAACATTTCGGTAGATAATCCATTTATCATCCCCGGTCACAATTTGCTTTAAAAAGGCAGTTTCATTCCGTTTATTAAGCAGATCACAGATGGAAACGCGATCCAAAAGATTCCTCTCACTCAACTCATGCGGCACTCAAACATCGTTACGATTTGTGAACCCACGCCCTATTAGGCGCTCATGAACCGCGGATTTTGAAAGGTTGAGGCTTTCTGCAAATTCTCGGGCTGTGGAATATCGGTTATTCTCAATTAATGACTTGATTTGGTCGTCATCTGTGGTGGATGGCCTGCCTGGTCGCTCTTTATCAATAAAGCTACAATCTCCAGCTCGAAACTTCGCGGACCACTTCCACACAGTTCTTTTGGAGACAGAATCATTACCGTAAACGTACTGCACATATTTCTTAGGTTGCTTGTGAGGCATTTTTCCCTTAATACAAAAAGGAAAGCATTAAGTACCAAAAATTAATCTTTTAATATTCCATTTTAAAGGGTTACAGAATTAGTCATAGGGTTGTAAACCTTCTTCCATGAAAAGCTATTTTGAACAGTTATCTAAATGGAAGTGAAATCAAATCTTATTCTCTAGACTCAAGCATGTTCTAAAATAAATCGAAAGATGAAGAACTAAAAATCAGCACGAATTTTCCGGACAACCAGATAATTCAAGATTTTCTTTCGAAATTCCCTTTCCTAGGAAAATACTTTTGTTTGCTGAGACCAAAATATTGTGAAGCGACTTAATTTTTTTCAAAATCAGTTGGCTGTGAGCTAGGCGTGTTTCCACGTTTCACGTCATAGAAATACATGTTTTGAAGGTCTATGGTCGCATCGTTTGAGTTTTTGAACGGATATTGGAATAGTCATGAGGGAATCTTTCAATTAAAATCAAGCGTTTACATTTGATCAACTTGATTTTTGCTCATTTGAATTTTTAACCAAAGTATGAAGGTTTGAGGCTACATTTTACTGTGACTGACGAGATATATCCCTTTTCAGTATGCTTTCTGATATAATTTGGGCCGTAGCATAAGACAGTATCAATGTTATTTACCATGTTCTAAAATCTACTTGTGATTCTGTTTCCTCGTGTAATACTGACCCAAATTTTCTACAACTTTATGCACAAATTTTAATCCATGGCGAAAAATGAACGCAGCTCATCTTCCAAACTGAAGTTTCTTATTCAAATGAGCAATCTGAAAAATACTTCTGCAAAATTTCTTTCGAAGTAAAGCTTGTTGATTAATTCACTGAAATACATGAGGTTAGGGAGTCGTCATTTTTCACGTGTCATTTCTGGTGAAAGTTCAATTCCATCTCATAAAACATCAATATGTACAGCAACTACAAAAACGCCATATAATTTAAACGTAAAAATCTTCTCACGCGAATTTATCAGATTTCATTGGGAAAATCGAAAGAGTTAGCTATGCAACAGGGAGTCAGAGCTCGCTTTGCTTCATTATTCCCTAACCAACAAATTGCTTTTCAGTGAGCTGCTTAAGCTACCATAGTTGAGATAGGATTATATATAAGCCGCTCAACAGTTCCCCGTAAGGACTTTCTTGCTTATTTTCACACCTTATAACTCGCCATTTGATGATCTAAAAAGTCGCACCCAACTTTTGATGCAAGAAAATGACTGGATCACTATCCTGTTTCAATAAGTCATATCAGAAATACTTACGATCGGAGACCTGGAGAGGAAAATGAATGTTATTACCAATTTGGAAAACTGGTACGATTGCTGGATTTTGGTGTATTAATTCCATCTCTGCTGCCACTTATTTGTTACATGACCTTCTTACTCTTAAATCATTTTTATCCAACCGATGCTGCGTCGTGTTATTTGTCTATTATTCCAACACTCGAATTATATTGTTTTATGAAACATTTCAATGAGACATTTGTTTTAATCTGCCACCATTTTCAAAAGCAAACCAATTTACATTGATCTAATGATAAAATTCATTGAGCGAGGAAAATAATTGATTCATTCATTCATTTTGGTGATCATGTGGATTGTATCATTGAAGCAGCATTTCGAAGATTATAATTTATTCAGACATATTAAGCTTCGTCAACGGTGTTTCATGATCAACGTTCTCTTTTCCATTTAACTTTCATTTCTGCCTCTTTCCCCAACTTATAAAGGAAATCAACGAAGAAACAGTATTCATTTCAGTATTGAAATTTACGATCGACTGTACACGGTAATATATCACTAAGCTATTGAGAGAGAAGCATGAGAAACAAGGTGCTAATGAGGGCAAAACGCATCCTCTGAAAGATTATTTTGTAGAATAGATCTTAGTGGTACTTTTATGTTTGACGAAGATATTTCTTTTGCAAGTCATTGTTTAAAATCTTCTTGAAGTAAGTTGGACAAATACGTGAGCCCGTAATGATATATGTAAAATGTCTATGTTCGAATGCGCAAGATATACACCCGGACGCCGGGCGCGTCCGTGAGGTGGAAAGAGGGGTGAAGCGTCTCCCCAAAAGCGGAAGTTAGGTGAGGTGCAGGAACAGAATGTAAGCTATTGCGCACAACAGCACAAGAAAAGCGAAAGAATTGAATATTGACATGTAGCATAAAGAAGTAGCGTGAAAATGTATTCACAACGCGCTAGGAAACAAGGGGTTTTTGGGGTTATAAAAGGATTTGAGCGGGCTGTGCGTAGTAATTTAAGATGAAAGCGAGGGACACGTAAGCATAGAAAGGCACCGCTCTCGAAGAGCCAATCACAGACATAAGATTTAGTGGGACAGCTACCGCGCACCGTTTGAGAGGAACGTGTACGTGTAAGCGTAGGACGGGAAGAGGGTTGCCCACTTCCCCGTCACCCTGATTCAGTGTAACACGTCGGCAAGTTGTAGGCCCAGAAAGCAACGAAGAGGAGGTAAGCGGATTTTTGCGTGTTGGAAAGTGAAAGTGTTTCTGGGAGTAATTTCATTCATTTAGAATATTAATTTTGTTCTTGAAACAATTGGGAAGAAATCAGCATTAAGACTTCTAGTTTTATTACGTTGTGTATCAAGGCCTGTTAGAGTGGGAAGCGACGTCGAGTAATGTCAGAAATGGGGATACCGTCTTAAGCAGTGTACTGTGTTTTTTTATTATTTTGTTCTAAAACAGGTTGTTGTGATTTTTATTTTTGAATATGGGTTAAAATCAAGGACTACTTTCTGGTACATTTTAAACAATGGAGAGATCCCGAAGATTTTTTAATTCGTTTGTTTGATATCATTGATCTAACACGTAGTGCGGCCAAAGCCGTCAATAAACTTCAAATACGTCATTTTGGCAAGTCAAGTGATTGATGCAAACGCTAAAACTATTAATATTTCCTTTGTTGTATCGATCGGTAGAAACAAATCATTATTTTCTGTTGGAATCTCGTGGGAATCTCGTGTATTTTGTTCGTAAATTGAGAGGGAGTGAATTATTGAAATTCATTTTAGAAAAGGAGCATAAGAAGTAGAAATTACAGGGAATGAAGACTTAAGGGGAATAGATTACTTAAGATGCCCATTGTTCCCAGGATGGGCGGCTCAACGGCTTGGGGTTGCATCCGAGGGTTGCCAAGATGGCGCGTAACCAGCTGAAGCATCATCTACTGGACATCCACACATCTCGGCTCAGGATAGTAAATGTGCAATTACCTCTGGGTCGCGAGGAGGATTCCGTAAGAAACGAGCGGGTGATGAAGAGTGCTAAGAGTTTGAAAATACCCATCCGTCCGCCCAACAAATACTTAGGCTAGTGTTCGTGTGCATTTTTTTTAGCATGGCCTCAGGTGCAGCTTCATATCCAGGTGCGGGCGCGCAACAATCTCCCAGGCGGGTGTTCATGAGATTTTAGCAGGGGATCATGTGTTTTTATGGCAAAAATGTGTGCGCGCAGCGATTTCCTAGAGTTGTTTTTACATGGATTTACTTTTTCAACTCGCCTCGTCAGTGTTCCATTCGTAACGTTAAATATATACAATTAAAATGTATAACTGTGATTTTACGTGCTGGTCATAGGTTCTACTGAGGTAGACACGTAAACGCACACGATTGCTACTCCTGCTATTTCTATTTTTCTATCTATTCTGTCCTTTCTCTTTACTGCTCATTTTTCCTCTCTTTAATTTTCCTTTCCTCTTAGACTATCGAGGTTTCAATCCCTCTATCGAAAACAGAGGCAACAGCCCCAATTCCTGTTTCGTGACAAGCCAAACGTACTTCTGGTATCGTTCATTTAATGTAGATATATATAAGTGTGTGTGTGTGTATATGTATGGGGTTATGAGGTAACCACAACAAACGTATAACCGCCGCGTGCTGACTCAACCCCCCCTCAATAGTGTCATTGCTTAGATGCCTATAAAAAAAACTGTTTGCACTCACAAGATCTTGATTCGAGAAGTTTCATCAAATCCATACATGTACGACAGCTGTCGGCCTCGAGAAGAAAGCATCAGGCTCTCTTTTAAAAAACATCGCATTGAGAATGATCCAACATCGGCTGCAGAAGGCTTCAACTATGACAGCTGGAAGTTCTGGACTCATGTGTAGGCAGGAGATGCCAATGCTCACCGAAACGATGGTCAAGGAGCGGCTTGACTACTTCAGGAAATACAAGGATTGGACGTCCGGCAGCGGATTTTCAAATATTTTATTTTGTCTTTGCAAAACAGCCGGCAGTGAAAAATTTACCGGCTCAAAAAAAATCAATCTTACTGTTCCATATTCAGTGCTTTTCGTTTAGAAAACCTCAGTATTCTGTTTTACTTATGCTGTTGGTTGATTTAAAATTATTCTTGAATTTATATGTAAATATTTTGAGAGTTACTAGAATTGGGAAAAAATGCCACGAATTTGAAGGCTTAAATTGTGAAATTATTTTTTAATAAATCATCAAGAAATAAAAATAAATTTCCAGGAGATTCTAAAGAGTTTAATATCATAAAATTTATCTTCATCTAACATGACTCGTGCTTGAAAAATCTGTCAAAATAAACACATTTTAGCAATGCGTTCCCAACAACTGCGAAATATTTCGCCAATAATTACTAACCATAATACAATATTTTAATAATACAATATTACATACCCACTGTTGTAGTTTATAACCCCCTCCTCGTGAATTGTTGACAGTAATTCAAAGTTAATTAGAGACTTGGTATTGTTCTAGTGTAGCCTTGATTGTGAGGAATTTGCATGTTACCGCAGTTATGACTAACCGAGTCGCGGGAATTACTGATCCGTTTCCAACTGCCGGCCGCAGCCCACGGCAGGAGTGTAGGTCACCGGCTCTACGGGGGACATCGATTGGCTACTGCTGTGTGTGTGTGTGTTTGATGGTAGCAGCGATGGCAGATCGTGAAGTGACAGATGACAGGAAAATAAACGCAGGAGGGGGCAGATTTTAATCATTCTGCGGTGGTGGGTAATTGAAAGACAACGTGAATTTCCACTGCGAAAAAAATTATGCTGTTACAGAAGTGCTTGTTACTAGAGAAGTGCCGAGAGTTTTACACAAATAATGTACATCAAATCAACGGTGTGCAGATGTGCGATTAGCAGCAATGATCAACTGGTATTAGAGAAATTTACTTCTGTAGTGGCCGCTTGATAAAATAAATTTGATCGTAATTAGGTTAGATGACACAGTGACTAGTAATCATTGTAAAAACCTCAATGAGTGTGTAATGGGGCAGTTAAAGAAAGTAGCACAAAACAGTGGAGAATATAACTGAAGGAAATGGCAGCTTATTGCATCACAGTGTTTGATTTATATTGCAATTGAGCTTTAAAATGCAAAATCTGGTCACGAAATTTTCATACAATTCGATGCAAATGAACAGAAAGCTAATTAATTATGTGTAAGATGAGAGTAGTTGTAGGAAAGGAAGACACCACTCCATTAGAGACACTCCTCAAGTCTCCCCACTGATCAAATCTAAAAACGAAAAGGATGACTATAGAAGCTACAAAATATGACACCAAGTTAAAGCCATCAAATTTGAAATGAAAATTAGACCATAAGTTCATTTAACCCTCTCAATACCAACAAAGCTGTTCCCAAGAAAAGAAGGAGAAAGGTGTCATTTACTATGGAATTAAAGGAACTGGGAATCTATGCACAAGGTGTGTCCCCTCTTCCTGTACATAGAAAAAGCAAGATTGAAAGCAGATTTCGAAATACGATAAAAATTTAAGAATGAAAAATACATGCCAAAGAAAAGGACAGCATCGAACCGATAAATGCTGTTCTGCAACAAAACAAAAACCTATTCTATTTCCTCGAAAGGAAGGCCTAGCTAACCATCAACTCGAGATCACACATTTTCACCAGGGAGCGCTAATACCCAAAGATAAAATAGTTCTCTCCAAAAGAAGGACAGCAAGTAAAATCAGTTTGAAGAATACGTAAAAATTTTGTTTACAAAATAACACTAAAGTTAGCTATAGGACCCAATGAACGAACTGCAAGACGGACGCATAAGTATGATATAGACGGCGCAGCATACCAACAGATGCCATAAAAGATAGTATGAACATTTATGTGCATGTTCCACGTGCGGGCACACTCGCGCTCAGATTTGATAAAGCAACCACTTGCCAAATACTTTATCAACACAAAACCATAAACGCTGCTGTTTTGAAATCGCGATTGATGTAAATGAACAAAATTTTTTGTTCAAATTTATGAATGCTGTGGTATTTGAGAAAAAATGCTTCCGCTGTCACAATTGAAAAACGTTTTGACAATATTTGAATAAGGTTTTCATTTCACTTCAAATATTCGCGCAAACTGTGGTTTTAATATGAGACAATGGATGATAACGTGGCAATAAATTACAACAACCTTTGTTTATGGCTGCGACAATCGTGAAAAAATGTTTCAGTTGATGCAAACGCCACTGCAATGTCAGAATTTAATAAAGTTTGTGACAAATTTATTTGAGCGATATAATTTCAACGACAAATATAAGGCCACTGAGAAAGCGCAAAGACGTGGAGGACTTTGTACTTTTTCATTCATGTCACACAAATTATTCTCCAGTCATCACGAACAGCGCCCATTTATAACAGGTTCCAGGAAATTCGGCCACTAAATCTCGAAAATTCATCAATGCAAAAAATGTAAGCAGAACCCAATTAATAAATAGCAACTGAGAACACCAGTGCTAGAGCAAGCATTGTTTTAATGCGCACCCGCGTGAGAGTTCCAGGCGCAATTTGACACGCTGAGTTAACCAAAGAGCTCTGTGATCTGGCAGAGGTGTGAACAGGCAAGTAAAGTGCCGTAGTGCCGTAGAGTGGGGGCGGAGCACTGGCGGAATTCGAGGGTACTGCGACGCTTCCCAGAATTAAGAATGAACTGCGAGAGGGAGGGGCCGCAAGGGGTGCTGCAGGGAGGAATAATATTATTGGTCGTGGCGGCGAGGGGACACTACGCGAGTAGTTTACCTGACAACAACGTATAGTGCCCTTGAACTATGCGCTATTAAAGCAGGAGACGATGGGTCGCGTCCTCACTGCTATTGTCACGTATACAGTAGCTGTTCGTGGTCAAGTTTTGTTTCCAGGATACTGACCGCCAAATGCCGGGTATCGATCATGCAAAGGTGGTTCAAAGACCCGAAAAGGACGAGCGGATGACTAAGAATGAAGCCATCCCGAGACGCATGCGCTGCTGCGTCCAACCGGGAGCACTTCCGCTCTTCCGGATTCGTCATCACTTCCGGCTAGGCAACTTTGACCTCTGGCATGCGGACCTTTTTAGCTTGAGATACACTCGCATCTGCGTGTTGGCTGTCCGCCAATATGTTGGGATCAACACCTGTCAACTTACCTAAGTGACTTTCATTCTTCTTCAAATTCCTTCTCGACATCTCGTGATCAATTCCTCAAAAAGAATTCTAATTTTCCACTAATTGAATTGGTTATTGTGCTACGCAACACCAGGTCTCAAATACACAGATTCACTTGGGCATTAAGTATCAATTCCAGCTCAGATTGGGTCAGCAGGATGAGAGGACACAGCTATATAGCACATGAAGCGAAGATAAGTGAACTCCACAGGATAGCTTCACGATAAAAATACACCTTCTATTCATTACGCAGTTAATTCATGAGAGTTTTCTCGCTGCTAAAGCTTGAAGAACGGCACACTGGGGACCATCAGCTTGATAATTGCTTACGTTACTTGAATTACTGGCAGCGTCACATGCGTATCCAAAATAACCTAATTAACCCTTTTCTATTATTCGTAATTAAGAATAATCAACAGTAAGTAAAACGATACACTCCTGTAATAAAAGTTTCCGAATTAAACGAAGCTCATAACTTCAACACTCGTTCGATCTTTCACACTTGCTATTATAAGTAAATAAAGTTTTGACTGTCACTTCATGTGAACAATGCATTGTTTCAAAATTTAAAAGTTTTTTTTCAAAATATTCGAGTTCAGCTAAAGAAGAGGAAGAGAAGGAAGGAAGGGCAATTAGGTATTTTATGAGTAATGACATACCTTGTGATGTTCAAATACACTCACAATAAACAAGACCGTTGCCGACATCGATTGAGAACACTTTCTCCTGAAGCGCACTGAGAAATTAATGACCTTAGTAAGCACTGACCTTGCTTACGTAACGAGGGGCCTGAGCTGTGAAGTTGAGGCCTGTTTAGCATGGAGACATCCCTTCATCCTGAAAAGGAGAACTTCTGTAAGGAACACTGCAACTCTAGAATTAGTGCACTGTTATTTTGTTGATTGCGACAAGCAGCACAAACCAAGAAGAGATTATGTTGCGAAGATATGAGCCACGTGTCCGAAGCAGTTGTAGTTCACGGCGCCCCTCCGCACCTGTGCAACGCCCTCGCCACTAACGCCTTTCTGGGTCCGCACCTGCAATCAATAAGCAGGCCACTCACCTTCCGCCCTTGTTGTGCTTGTTTGTGTGTGCCATGCTTCGATATCCTCGTGCGTGCAAGAAAATTTGACTTTCCACGATGTTGTTCGCCAATCGTCACATCCGAGCTTTCAAGCTCACGTGTACACCTGGATAATTTTTTTTCGTATCTCATTACTGCGCTTTAGCACGGAAAACATAAGTCAGATCATTTTGTCTCATTCGGGTATTTTTCTTATTTTCAAGTTGGAAGACAATGCATCATTGAATTAACTTGACTGAAAATATGATGTATTAGTACATTATAACGGTCAAGACAACTCAATCAAAACAAAGTGTGAACACTAAAATAATTAAGTTTCGAAGCAGGCTCAGTAATACCATTTATAAAATGTTTGCAAATTTCGTTCTCATGTGACTATTGTTCATAAGAAGCAGTTCAGTAAGTAGGTAACTCCAGCGGAGTAAAAATAAATTCAAGACAATTACAGTAGCAAGCTTGGTTCTATGCACTCACTCGCCATGGTGTCGCTGCGTTTTTTATTGCACGCATTCTCAATAATACAGCGTCATTAATGAACAAAAAAAAATATTCACTAAATTAACTTGATGATGTTCAATACTTAATGATAACTTCCTAACCTGACCTCCTCGCAGATAAAAACTTTTATTTACAAAATATTTAGAGTAAATACATTTGTCAATCGCGTCATGTAGTTTTTTGCATGGGAAAGTTTATTCCTGATTTCTTTAGCATCAAATGAAGAACACGTCATTTAGGTACTGTACGTCAACTCCAATGATTGGAATGATATAATCATTTTTCGATTAAATATTTTACAATTTAATGTCAATCTTATGCGATCTTTGACTTATATTTTCTTTGGGAGGGGAAGGAGGAATATATGAATTTTGGACGGAGAATCGAAATGCACTAGCAAATATTTACACATAAACTGTATCAAGAAAATTTAAATCATTTGCCCAAAAACCTCACTGGGAAAAATAAACACTGTAACCCACAAATATTTTCAATATCGAACTACTTCATGAGCTACATAGTTTAACACTGCATAAACCAACTACACGAAAAAAGCACGTAGCGTAGCCAAGTAAACAGAAGAGCGTTGGCTTGAGGCTGTTCTGCTACAAAGTTCTACATTATTTAAAAACGAGGCCCCTGATCTACTGTACTAGACCCGGGATTCAAAGCAACCTATTCTTGAACCTTAAGTCTTCGCCAGGTAGCTACCTAGCTGACTAATATTTTACCAGTATTTATACCACTCATAAAAATTAAACCACCGGAGATAGATTAACATCGTCAAGATTAATCGTTGTAAAGTTGGGCGTGTTGCTTGAAGTCTTGCTCTGCGTGAGCACTTGCAATGGCGATGTCAGGTACAGAATGGGACATGAATTAGATGACCGCTACTCTAGCGTAGTCATTAGTGTCTATTGACCCGCTGACCGACGTTATTACCTCAATTTGATTTCTGTCACCGGAACTTGAATTAATTATGAAATGAATGCGTAACTGTTATTGAACCGCGACGCAGCTACGACATCATTTATCGACGCTCACGAGTAATCAATGTATTGCAAATTGATACGAAAGTATGTTTAGATTAACTACTTTACTATTGGGCCGTGGGCAACGGCTTCTTCACATTTTTAATGCTGTAACTTTTTCGATGAACTTGAATAATCGTAGGTTATGAGTTTATGAACGAAGGAAACTAAGCGTCGACTTGAAGTCATTACTTAATTAAAAAATTGCTTAAAACACAAAAGGCATTTTCAAATAAACGAGTTATGAAGATAAAAACCAAGTGAAACGTTACCAATACAAAGTGCTAAAGCAAGGAAAAAATCTAAAACTCATTCATTTTGAAGCCTCATACCGGAACACCCATCAGCACGCTTTTTTCACGCTTAAAAACTTCCTTGACCTCTATCAGCATCAGCTGATTGTCGGTTAGTGCACGACTTTGATGCCTCTTCACTCTTAACGTTCTGTTGGTCACTGGTGTGTTCCCAGTCCGCATTTATTAACCGGTGTTCGGAGGGCTGATCCTGGGTTTGAGTCTCGTATCCCTTCAACTCCACGGCCAAGAGTCATAGGCTGGGTGCCGCATGTCTACCCACCCCTTCCAGCTCAGAGTTTTAACCGGCAGCTCACTGAGCACCGACGAGGCTAAATCGGACTCCCGAAGCTCTCCTGCTGCTGCTCAGCGTGCTGCCGGCTGAAATCCAGTACAGAGAAAGGATGATTTCACGAAACAAGAGTAGAAAAAAATAACACCGTGAGTACTGTTTTAGACTCTCAGCATGGTTTTTTATTTCCATAATGCCTAGAGATTCCTCTTCGATCAGAGGGTAATCATGTAGAAAATCATGGTCGCCATTTAATGACCCGTGCACGCAATGTACTTCATAGCTCAAGCGCAGGGCTGCAAAACAAGATTTGAAGGGACTCATTGCCTCTCGATATTCCTGTTAAAATTTGAATGCATAGGCTATTTTATTATTCCACCTCAGTCACATCAGTTGTTTCGATTCTCTAGTCATGCACCGGGATCTCACTGTTGTGTCATTAGATGTTATGTGTCTTTTTGTACGACACTCGAATTTCGCACTTTTAGGCATAATTTCATTATCTATTTGACGTACGCCGCCATCAGCTTGAAAAGAAAGCAAACCATTTTATGTTTTTATATGACAACATTGTTTATTTAATGCTGCAGTAAGCGTTTTGAAAACATCAATATAACCGTATGTCAACAGCAAAATTTTTTTGTGCCTGCTCAGTTTTGTCAGGAATGTTTCCATATTACTGTCCTTCTTTTTTCACATTCATCACTCTCTTTTTTCTCTCTCTTCCTGATTTATAAAGGAAATTTGAGGCACGAAAAGCACTTTTTTTCGCAATTGAAATTGATGGATGATGGCATGCGATGTACCTCAAATCTTTTGAAAAAAAGCATGATTAGACATGACAGTAATGATGAAAACTTATCTTACAGCTTTCGATATGGTATCGGTGATGTGGAGATGTAGAGAAATTAGTTAATTATTCATTGGATGCGGAGCAGTTTTCCCATATTTGATGTAGTCTATGGTATAAATGGAGCACATGTAACCGACGTAATATCCGAGGTAAACTTGCTCGTTCATGCTGGATGTCCAACACCACAAAGTGCGGAAGCACGGCCATCTGGCGATGTCTCGCTAACCGTGAGCTACGACTTCGCTGTCTTTCCGTTCCATCTCGTCTCCCTTAATTAACTCATTGACAAAGGGTAAGCGTCTGAGACAAGCCCTCTCAGCGTGACTGGGAGCAGACGTGTAGCGGACGGCTAGGATCAACTGGGTAAGTTAAACGGAAGAAATACTCCTGAGGGGGAAACAACTTGTGTATCTATAAGGATTAGAGCTTCCAGAGGAAGGTAAGAGATACTGAGCTGAAGAATAGGTGGGCTGTCCTTTAGTTTTAATAAAGAGGGTTTTTGTTGTGCAACGGATTGTCTTTTTTCGGTTCACTTCTGTTCTATTTTTCAGCATCTCTGTTTTACTTTATCAGCTTTTATCTTATTCCATTAATTTTTTTCTCAACTGGCTGTTTCTATGTGTAAGGAATTTTGTGTGGAAACACACCATGTCCTCAACTTCCCTGTTCCCTTGACTCCATCATAATGGTGTCTTCCTCCTTCCTCTTTTTGGAAGACCTTTGTTGTGATCAGGATAGCTTGAACCAACTTATCTAACCTAAGTGGAGGAAATGACCACAGTCTTGATTAATTAATTGAGAAGCAAATACTATGTCTAATCTCACGAAAAGGAATGAAATTCTGAATGATTGAAAATATATAGACATGTCCTTCAAAGCGACCTGGCATCTCGATGACGTGGCAACCCTCGCACAAGAATGATTGTGGGAGGGATTGAGGCAAATCACCGCCACGGACTCGCTGAGTATCAAGCTAGGAAGCTGGCGTTCTTTCCCCTGCATATTCATTATTCATAACATGAAAAATCTTCTGGACTTTAGAGCAAATTGAAAAGGTGATTTGGTTTGACCAGAACATTTCTCTAATAAGTCAACGGTGAATCTTTTCGAGACATGATGGGGAGATACTCGTAGTGGACCAAAGGCATTTCTGCCTCGTAGCGCTTGTGGTATTTGCAAATATAGTTAGAAGAAGGGTAGCCACATCACTCTTATCATTTGCTGAACCAACACTCGCAAACGAATACAGAGTATGAATTCTTTTATTGTACTCCTTGTTTTGGTTTTTCAATGGTTGCCCAGTGCCTAGAGAAATGTTGCGTACCAGATTACAGCTATTTCTCTGTTTGATTATTGGCGTCCTTCAATGACCCATGCAGAGTAATTAATTTGAGAACTCAGTGATGCAGGCTTTGAAGAGAACCCATTGCAACTCTTTCACTTCAATCAATTGCCCAGCGAATATCTACGCAATAATATATGCAGACTTGGTTCTGCCACACCTATTATGCTCAATGGCTTGGGTTATGGTAATCTTTCATTATTGCGTTTGCTCATTATGCTTTATTATTTTAGTTTACAGTAACTCAACTACTTGCTATTCAAATTGTTTTACTGGGATAGCTGATATTTACATATCTTCACCTCGTAGTTAACTATATTTCGTATTCTAATAAAAAGAAAATTTTTGTACTGGGTGAGTAAATGTCAGAAGAGTGACCATACTTGCTAACTCTTCGTGACTAACGCAGGTCAAGTGCTCGGAGTTAGTTGTCAAGATCAGCGGTGACTGGAGGGAGGGAGAAGGCTTGGACGCCAGCCAGCTCGGATACCAACTTCTCGGCTGACACACAAGACGCAATCGATGCGACCACTCGGTCAGTCGGTTTCGTCGCGGCGTGAGCTTTCGCTATCGACTTGATTTTTCTAATCTTCCTTTAAGCGTATCTCCAATGCTAAATGTTAGGGTTTAATGTCATCACCTGTGACCGGCGCACTTCCTCGAGGACGACCTTAAATGCGAGTACTTTTTCTGTGTAATTCTCGTGTTGTGATTGCTGGGTCTCAACATTCATTTAGTATCGTTGGGTGCTAAAATTATACCAAATACCAAATTATAATTATACGACCGTCTTTTCTTCCGTAAGCAATCATTGAAGTTGTCACCTTAAATCTTCCTTCTTTTCTGGTCAATCTTTTCAATCACTGCCATAGCAAGATATCATTTCAAATGCCAGATTATATATAGGAAAACATGGGAAACTCATGTTTTCTTTATTTCGATGAGAGGTACTAAATATTCTCGTCTTGTTCAAATGATATTTATTTTCGATGGGAAGTTTAAATAAAACGGTAGTTGCCTCCACCCAAAAAGGGAATATTATTTACGTTCATGTATCTATATTATAAATTTAATGAACGAGTAAAACGAAATTAGCACTTAGCAAAGGCAAGGGAAATAGTAAGAAAATACCAAGCGTATACGGTAAGCAAATGCTAAGCGTGGCCTAGTAATATCATTCAGATGATACTCTTATATATAATATAAACAATGATATTGAGCGTTATAGAACAGCGGTGGCAGCTTAACCTATTAAAGTAAAATTATATTCTGTTTTCTTTCCGTTTCTCTTTGTCTTTCCTTTTGCAAACAAATCGGTTAAGAAACACTATTAATTCTACATTTCGCTGTATGAGAAACTCGTCGACTGAACACAATAGGCCAAGAGGGGTCAGTATACGAGGTGATTAGACACAGACCTAATTGTAAAGAACACTCAACTTTGCGGCGGAATTGTCCGGTTCACAGACGAGTCTTTCATGGCAACGGTGAGTAAGCATGACCGACGTGGGTTGTCACAGATCACCGAAAGCCATAATTATTAAGAAGAGGGTGTTTATCGTAGTTTAATGATATAACTTTCCGCTGGTGAAGTTCGAGGCGAATGCTTCGGTACGAAAATGGCACTCGCGGCCGTAGACGCCAGAGCAGCTGAATACGCGTGCCCCGCTGTGTCCCAACTGACGTCTCTAGCGATGGCAGCAGTCCACCGCCTCTGAGCGAGCGTGGGTCAAAATGCCGACGACTAATCACAAAATAATATGTGATATTTCTAGCGGATAAATTTTTTCCAAATATTGTCAGAAATTCATTAGAAAATTCTATAAATAATCTTTAGAAGAAAACGCAATTTCTAACTTACTAAGATTAGGAAAAATAAGATATAAATATTGGTCGAGATTCGAGGCATCTTCAATAATAATTATTAGTGTCTCGACGTCGATCCGTGAAATAGTAGGAACCCGCAGAAGTTTCGAGAACAGAGCTTTACAGATTCTTTAAATTCCACACTCACGATAAAATTCCTTGCATTTTCAGCACGATTCCTTTGGAATTCAATTATGGAATGATGCGCTGCCAGTCATATCTCTATATTCTTAGCGATATTTTTGGATTGAAGATATTTTGGTAGATATGAGTAGTTATTACGAGTAATCTCATAAAGTCCTACAAATAAAAAACTAACGACTCTGAAACGAACGAACACATTTAACCGAAGATGTCAGACGTTGTCGCCGAGAAAGTTTTTTTTGCAGTTTTCTGATGGCATAAATTAATTAAATTCTTTTCAAAAAATCTTTGAAAATATTAGTGTCAACTAAATAAAATAGAAATCAATATTACTATTGCAAATAGGACTTCAAAGTATAATTTCCAAACGACTCTGCTTACTCGGGGAACGCGATCATACCCGTCACAATGCGGTCTGGTGAGCTGAAGGCGCGACCCTCATCGGGGAAGTGGCACTCAAGACCGGACGGTGGTTGGAGGAGGGGGTTGTTGTTGCCCAGCCTGCCCTCTTAGGGCTTAGGAAAGGGGTTCTCTTGCTAAAAATCCCTTCATTTTAAGTACATCAAAGTTAAGTGACGTGCTATTTTAAAATCCATTCGAATTTCCAGGTTGGAACTCACGAAGAAGATGGGTATTCAGTTTTATTTGTTTCACGTGAGCCCTATTCCCATCAATAATTTGTTCCCCTTAGGTGTACATGACGAGTGTCTTCAGCGTGCGTTGTATTATCTACGTACGTATGATTACTTAAATAAATTAGGTTTATTTTAATGTATTGGTCATTTCTTTACTGCGCTATAGGTAATTCCAGAATTCTTTTCTTTTAGGCAATAAATCATCGAAGCGGCTCAGGTTTTCTTAATTTCCCGTTAAGGATGAAGTTGTAAGTTGTCGATGACACTGACATTGATTATGATTCGAACGCTACCTTACCTTGCAATAATACTCGCTTTACCTTATTATACGAATAAACATCTGCATTATTCAATATGGTTTGTCTTATTAGAGATTGGTGTCAGCTTACTAAGTAATTAATGAAAGTAAATATTTCATGATTGAAATGATGAGGACATTGAAACGTCCCGTCCGACCTTGGAAATCAAAAATGAATAATAGAATCTCAACAACAGGAGGGGTTCTCATAAGAATGATGCCAGCGGTGGTGGATTTCCTATTTTACGTAGACAAAACAGAAGTATATAATAATGATGGCATTGCGGTGAGATTGGAAACAACTACATACCAATGGAGTACACAACATAATCACAACCCTCAACTTTCGCAAAGCATTTGACTATTTTGACAACAACTTATGATTATTAAAGACATGGCGATAGAAGAGTTTTCATAGTTGGTTTTTAATTCATGCCTGATGAATGGTGAAATATCTGTTGAAATTGTCAACACCCACTTGGAACGTCTTGTTATTAGTTAAACCATTGTCACGACATTAAGATATTAGGAATTTTCCCTTGAAACTAAAAAATTCAAGTTACGATATTAGGAAATTCACACTTGGTGGAACATTATAAGCACAGATACAATAAGTGTAGAGCTGGTGAATACGTAGTGGGGGTGACGGCCGTTCGTCATTTTTGCAGCTGACTTGGCAGAAACATTGGTGAGGCATCTGGACACGCACGCTGGCATATTAACCATTCCCTACGTATTGGGACATGTGTGTATCACTGGGTAAATTGCTCGTTCGCGTACCGGTGTAGGTGAATGGCCCTTTATCTGTTTTGCAACATGTTTAGAAAATAACTGTTATCATACGAGGTGAAAAGTTATTGTGCAATAGCATTTTTCATATTTCTTAGGAAGGATAAAAATGTATTCGAGCAGTAAAGTCGATTTCCGTATTCCGCTACTTACAACCTTACCAAACCTACCATTAAAAACCACGGAAACATAGCGAACTTGTTCAGATCAGCAGCGTACGTAAACGCGTAGTTGCTTAGGTAGCAAAACATGAGCTACTACATATGAACGTTTCACAGCAAATATCGAACAAACTAATTGCTGATCAGGCAAGCTTCACTCTAACAAAAAAGTGTGATATAGTGTGGGAACCACCCAGGGATTTGACAGTATAAAAAAAGAAAAATTCCAAGCTAGTGATTAAGTAGCCAAAACATGGGCATGTGTTTTCAAATGACCAGCCAGCTGCTTCAGGCAAAATAGTCCTGAACATTCCAACATACGAGATCAAGATGTAGGTGTGATATCGAAAGATCATGGGGGCTGGAGGCACGTAATTTTAGAAATTTTGAAGCTCAGTAGCATAGCATTTGCAGGCAAACAACTACAATTAGAGCCAAATTTTGTTTTCAACTGGAAAATTTTACTTAGCATTTACTTTCGAATTGAATCGTGCTACGTGTGTTTTTTTGCAACGTATAGGCAGTGTTGTGACTCAACTCAGTGTACATTTAACATAAAATTTCGCTTCTGAAGGTATGATCCATTTAAAAAATGAATCTAGTTAATTAGATTAGGTTGCACAACACGGCAAAGCTTTAAAATGAAGGTTATAGCGAAGGTTATTTCGGGCATATGAAATATGCTCAAGTTATTCGTTATTGCATAATGAGTTTGAATTCTTAAAGCAGTTTTTTGTGAAAAAT
>JACJUY010007534.1:18867-43302 GCA_014220935.1 Platorchestia sp. MABIK
CGAAACGTTCTAATTTTTAATAGATATGTATTTTAAATCTGTTGTCTTCGCTATAACCTTCATTTTAAAAATGAATCTTGTTGAGTAGATGGGATGATTAAATATTGTACGATAATTTTGGCGAAAACGTATAATCCATGGTCACGTTTAGGTGGGGAGAAGAATGAAAATGAAGTTACAACGAGAGGGCAACAATGCCATCCGTAATTACGTCAAGGCTGCATCAAATCGTGCGCACACGAGATGGCTGGTGTAAAAAAATTATCATTAATCCTGCGCTGCAGGAGGACGGGGTTCCATACCACTCGCACTTGTGGGTCTGCATTGAAAGTGAGGAAGCGGCGCTGTATCACATACTACGGGCCAAAGTGTTCAATACGGTATGTGCTTACCAGTGCTTTGCAGCAGAATATTCCAGCAAAAAAATTGTCGGTATTGACCATCCCCGTATTGGTCATGTGAGGAACTTCTTCAAGAGCGTGACAAATTCGTTGTCATGAACAAGAGATGTGGCGAATAAGATTTACTACTTTTATTCTCAAGCGTGAAGGTTGCTTTGAGATCTGTGTACAATGCATTTTTCTGTGGGCGTGCTAATTGTGACTGACTTAGAAATGTTCTGCAAAATCATATAATTGTTTCATGGTGCAGATCAGCATCAGGAATATTTCCACTTGTGTGATTTAGGGGTGATGTTTTCTTCAATTATTACTAGATTAAAACTTGTCTGTCTCGCTGGACAGATGTGCTTATTGCTTCAAAGTCACTTGAAAATGTTGCGCGCTTATTACATTTTATGTTTTGATTTGCACTGTGTATTTTACTTCGTCTTCATACAAGCATTTTTTTAGCTCGCTTCATGTATTGCTTTTCATGGGCTGTTCTTAGAATAAAAATGTTTTAATGTTAGATGTTGTTGTCATACCTATTACTGTATCTATTTGCCTTTCGCTATGTACCCATTCATTTTTCCTTCACTTTCCATCTATCCTTTCTTGGGAGGTTTAAATTCCTACTTTGAGACGGGACAACTCTCTCAATACCGGCAGGTCAGCAGTCGTGGTTCTCTCGGGTTGAATTATCTCACCGCTGCGGTCATTTACGTTGTGATCCTATTATTTAATATTGATTTAATAATAATAATAGTCACGCAATTTATTCAGTATAGAATAGGAGCATGGCATGGGACTGAAGAAACAAAATCAATGTGCTTTTACTCTAAAAAATAACCGTTAGACAGCAATAAGAAACATGAAATATAATGCCCAAACAAAAATACTTTTTTCAGATTTCTAGAACAACTTAATACTTGAAATCTCTCTTAGTTTTCCGTCTGTGATTGTATAACACTTTGAATGATAAAAAGATCTTAAACAATATGACCAGCTCAGCTCAGCACTAGCTCTCACTTTGATTTAACTAAAAACCAATGTAAATTTATGTTCCCTTACTATAACAAAACTGGAAAATAGTGTTGATTTGTTAAAGTAAGATGATCAATAAGGTAATATATAACTGGAAATAGAGAAAAGTACCATTTGAAAGGAATGAAAACAATGCTACCAATACTCTGGTGTTATGAGTGTTAATGATTAGGGTGAGTTAATGCTTGCTTTCTATTTTCCAGGCTTTCGTGAACAACAAACATCGGCATCTTAGGATGCTTTATTTCCAATCAAGCCTGATACATATGATCTTAAGCATTGGTTTTTCCGATGTCTTATTACTAACACTATATATATAGGACACCATGACGGTTCCCCCGTGAAGCCGGTACCCATTTCCGACACCTGGGTTGAGTGGGGTATTGTGCTTGAGCTCTCCCATATACCCAACAGGGAAAATCGCCGCGCCAGTGCCGGGATACGAACACGGGCCTCCAACATGGAAGGCCGATCCCTTAACCACTGTACCACAGCGAGTACTTGCTAAGCTGTTGTTCACTGCCCTGTACTTAAAGCTGAACATGTCATCTCTCGCAAAATCTGCCCTCAAAAGTTTCATCTGATGCAAGCATTAAACCGCAGTGACCCACTTGGAGCTAACAGTGCAAGTCCTTAATAATATTGCTCAAATTCGAAGACAAATATCGATTATTTTCACTGAAACACTGTAAATTTATAAAATGTTAATTCAGTGTCATTTTTTAAGATGCATCATTTTGATGTTAACAGCATCATCTTCAGTCTGAAAAAATTCAGAAAAATTTTTACCTTCACATTCGTATAAATCTAAATCAAACAGTTAAGCTACATCAGACTCAAAATGATGACTAGATAAAATAACATTGCACCAGAGAGGCACCAGAGGTAGAGGTGAAAGGGATGATCGAGTGGATGCTTCCAACCATCTAAGCTGCTTTTGTATTGAAGAATTTCCTAGCAAAAACCTCATTGGTGATTTCGTAGAAGGCATGATCGCTATCATGAATATGTAATGCTTGTTATTTGAATATTCTATATCTTTCACAACATTATTTAAAACTTTGTTTTTGAAAATGGATCGTCATTCAAGGGCTTCCAACTATATTATAAATGATGAATACGTAAATAATTAAAAACAGAGCCTTGATGTTTGTGCGCAATTAATCTTTGCTTCAAAGTCATCGCAGTTTCGCCAAAATAACATGTGCAAGCCTGACATTCTCAGGTCATTGATGTGTTCCCAGTTTACATTTATTATCGGGTACTCGGGAGGGCTAATCCTTGGTAAACGTTAGGGGTACCATTGAACCTGAAAAAATTGTTTCTTACACAGAGGTCACTAATTTTGTTTTCTGTAATACGAGCAAACTTTGATTGCTACATCCAAATCTGTTTAACAGAAGTTTTGACAATATTTTTAGAGACTCGTTCCTCATTTCTCTAATTCTTGTGCATTTGATTTTCATGGAATATATGTATCGATATCATGCGTACTTAGACCAGGATTGTCGTCAGTGCTAATCTAAATTCGGTTTTAAAAGTTGCTAAATGTTTTATCAATCAGAGTATTATGTAAACTTTTAAAAACTAGCAACCGTTTATCTCTTAGAAGTTCTGAGCTAAACGCTGAGTCAGCGCAGTTGTTCACTTTATTAGCTCTTTCAAATAAGGTATGAATAAAACCCTCATTATACAGGGTGTTGGTGGAACTCTTGGTACAAACTTCGGCTACTAGTAGAAAATACAAATTTAAACACTTTTTCATCAGTGAAAAAATATCAAAAAACGCTTAGTTTTTTAATTATTAGGCTTAGCAGTTTTTCATGCTGCGCTTCAAGAACTCACGGCGATTCTAGTTAACCACATGCACTAATGTTCAATAATAACACACGAGGGTAATGAAAAACGTTAAATAACATGAGGTANACATTTAGAGCATGATGTGTCGGAGCTCCATCGTGTTGAAACCAAAGTCGTCTACGAATACCAAATGACACATTTTCCAATAAACCAGGAAGGGCTTCTTCAAGAAAGATTTTGTACACATCTCCAGTAAGACGCTCTGGCAGAATGTTTGAACCAATGAGTTGATTGTGCACGATACCTCCCCATACACTGACAGTGTAGCGATGTTGGTGATGACGTTCATGGATGACATGAGGGTTGTTCTGCTGCCATGAGTGAAAGTTATGATAATCAAAAATTCCATCTCGGCTGAAGGTTGCTTCATCCGTAAACAACACACACTCTGCAAAATTAGCATGTTCTACCCCCCGATCTAAAAACCACTGCGCGAATCGCTCACGAGGACCATAATCACCGAGAAGGAGACCCTGGAGTCTCTGTAAGTGATATGGATGATAATTATTCCGGTTCAATACATGTCACACTGTACTATGGTCACGAATACCCAAAGATGCTGCTGCGGCACGGGTGCTCGTACGCGGGTTTCTACGGAAATGTTCCAACACATCTTGCTCTCGATGATAATTTATTGGGCGACCAACGTCTACTCTGTTTACACTAAAACTGCGGGCTTCCGTCAATCTTCGGTGCAAACTTCTCGATTAGGGTAACGTTCGTGATAGATTCTCGCGGCACGTCTTGCATTACCATTAGCAGCACCATAAGTGAAATGCATGTCTGCCATTTGTGCATTTGTAAGGCGAGACATCTTACCACTTCAGTGCCACGGTACTAACTGGCAAAAGATACACATACTCTTCTCACCAGGGATCGCTAACGTTGACGAGGAATTTTTAGAAATTTCCTGAATCTGTGAATTAATGTTTTAAACTGTAAATAAAACATGTTCGATTCTGCCAACACTTGTTCATTCTAATTCCTCATATTGCCCTTATTCCTGTCTGTTGCGAAATCGCTGTTGTGTTCTTGTAGCGTAGCATGAAGAATTTCTAAGCCCAATAATTAAAAAAATAAGCTTTTTTCGATATTTTTTCACTGATGAAAAAGTGCTTAAATTTGTATTTTCTACTAGTAGCCGAAGTTTGTACCAAGAGTTCCACCAACACCCTGTATATCTGCGCAACATCGAGATCATAATTTTTAGGATCTCCGATGTGAGAAGACTTAAGATGCTCAGATCTCTGGAAAGCATATTGTGAAGCTTCAACAAAAAAATCCAGAAATGGTAACTTCCTTCGGACACACAACTCGTACGTAAAATTTCACACCAAATTATCATCTGTCATATATAATTCTTCAACATTTCCATCTGCTTGAAACTCTCTACTCCATTAACAATTCTGTGATTTGCAGGTCAGGCCACTTCCAAAGCTATACTGTGATTTCCATTATCTGTTTTGCGTCTCATGTAGCTTCAGTATCTGTTTTATATTTATATGAGCGTGTCTCTAACATTTTTCGGTATATTTTCACCCAGATGATGATGTTTGTAACATAGAAACGTCGATTGTATAGATTGACAGAGATTGACTATTACTTAGGTTGACAGTATTTCAGTAAAAAATGATTAATAATTTCCTTAAAATTTTATCACGGGATGAACTAGAACACATTATGATCGCTTGATATTCAAAGAATTAGTTATTTTTCAAAGCGTTAATGAAACAGCTCATATTTGCAGTGAAGGTTCATATATTGAAACAAAAGTTTTTCATACAAATGTAGAAGTTCTTAAATGGTGTTTCGATGTGACTTATCTTAAAATACTGCGTATGGTCCTAAGTTCATCATTGCTGCTTTCATAATGGAGAAAAAGAACGAGAGTTTAGCTTGAAGGGGGCAGCGAAAAATCATTTTCATCATAGGTGTGTCAAAACTCCAAAGTGTAAAAAATGCGAACCGAGGCTTTGAAATATCTCAAAATGCTCGGTGCTGTAAAAGTTTGAGAAGATGTTTATTTATAAATACGTTCAATAAGTTACGAGCCATTCACATTTTTGTCATAAGTAACCTGACATTTAGATGCGCAATATTTTTTCCTTGCACAACTGTTCCAGTTCCTTACAGTGAATTACTGAAGAAAATCTAAACGTATTTACGAAAGTACGTATATTTAAGTTTCTAAAAATTTCAGTACCTGACCGTAATGCGAGTTTCAAACAATTCATGAACATTAAATGATAAATACGATATGAGCCAAGACCAAAAAAAATGCTGGGTTAAATGTATTATACATATTTTGCTCCGTAATACACATAGCTAAACTTGCAAGCAAATGCGGGCAAGAAGTGGCCTTCCAGCTTCCAAGCTAACTAAGCTAGGGTATGCATGCGTCAGACTCAGTAGGGTTGAGGTGATGAACAATTCTATGATCAGATCTCGACGCTTCAAAACAAAAATTCTTGCTGCATCACCTAGATTCCATTGAAAATTTGTTCGCAAGCCGCACGGCTTGTGATACTGCAACTTGCCCAGTGTCGGTATTTGTATGATAAAGATACTGCACATATGTATGATAAAGTAGTTACCCATCTTATAATACGAAACTGCAAAATGGATCTGACTTTCTGAAAGTCAAAAATGAGGATTAGATCTCAAGTTTTGGGAGTGTCCTAAATAGAAAGGGACACAGTTTTTCCATTGGGTAATGGCGTGAATCATTGGGTGACATCGAACCTCTAACCAGAATATGAGTAATCAAGAGGAAAATGAGTAAGCATGGGAGGGACACTCGCTCCGGTGGCGTAACGCATTTCCAGCAATTATCCCGGAACATCTCTTCGGTGGTGCTTGAGTAGTTCTTCAATACTTTAATCAGTTTCAAAGTATCTTTTAAGCAATTGTAAGTGCGCATTGGAGTCTTTCAAGTGCCCTAATTCAGTCCACATGCTCATGTTCTATTTTCAATTTAAAATTTGTGTGCTGGTGATTTTGTGCGTCAAATGAAATCCTTGAATAATTCCATGGAATATGAATTCATGACTGATGAAGAACAACTTTTCATAATTTGGAATAACAGAATATGATAATTTAACTTCACATTCTCCTTGAAAAACTTTCAAAAATTAAACCCTGAAATATCATCACTATAATACACTGAAAAGTTTAAGTAATTGATTCGAAAATGAAGTTTTGTTGCATTAGTTACCACAAAAAATTGAAGTTATTAGTACTTGAGTTAGAGTAATAGTTTGCTTGGTGTGTACATAGGCCTGTTTACATTATTTATTTGTGGTATTTTCAAGGCAACGAGTCTCACTAAAATGAAAAATTGTGAGTTTATGCGTTACTTTACGTGAATAGCAAACGTACGAATCAGAAAATCATTTACCTCGGTTGGACGCATTTAATGATAAAGAAATGTGATCACTAATTACATCGCACATTAAAATAGCGTCTCTGTTTATTTTATTTTATTTGCAAATAACACTTCCCTGAAAAATGCGCTATTAATTTGAACTTCTTGAACTTCTCAAATAAAAGTTGATTAAAAAATTAAGGGTCGATGGAATGTAAAGTTAAAAACCAAGTGCAATCATGATAAACTGGTCTTTGTTTACGTCGCTCGAAGTCAGTTGTTGTTGACTTGACACGTCAAGTATTTTATGAGCAAACAGATGAGAAGAAGCCAAAACACAGAATATGGAGAAGCGTGTAGATAAGGAGAAAATATTATGGTAAATAATATTTCCGGAAGGCACAGTTCCATGGGAGATTTTCAGTTATTCGAGCTGTGTGCGTGTTAGAACCATCATAATAATGAATATCCCAATCAATACCTATTGACTATGTGGAGAGAAACGTTCGGATCAAATTTTTTTTAAATGAAAAAGTTGATTGCAATAAAGACAAGCCGTAATAATTTTTCGATCATTGCCAACAATTTCGGGATAATTTAGTGAATCAAGACTTTGCTGTAAACTACGTATGAAAAACATGTGGAACTCCCTCGGCAGCTTGGTACGAGTAAGTCTGGTTTTTCGCCTTGTTAATGAACGACAGCTTTGCATCAATGCCTTGAGAAATGATACACTTCTTATTACCTCTAAGCATATCTAAAAATATTGTATGGAGGTGTCATGAAAGTAAAGTCTCAAAACAAGGCTCAAGTTACAGATTTTTGGTGGCAGTCTGCACTTGGGGAATAAATATAAGCATTATTATTATTTCCAGCCCTTTCGTAAGGCGTAGGGCAGTCACCTTGGTCTCGTTAAATAATTTTCCCAGATTCTCCATGCACAAGCAAAGACGACTTATATATCTTCCATTCTTTTCCGACGGTATCCCTTATGTTCGCCCCTCAAACTGAAATCAGCGCTTAGAAACTGGAAAAACCCTTTCCTGTTATTTCCTTTCCTCGTATTTCCTCGTATTATTTTCTTTTCTTGTGTTCCGTTTTAGCCTGGTATTTTCAACATATTCGAGTGATCATTCTAATTTCCCGTTTAACAGATAAGTTTTAGATTAGATTTGAAACTTATGTTGTTGGTAAGTAAAATCAAAATTTGTCCGCCAATCATATAGAATTCATGATTCGTTCTAAGGTTTAGCGAATCACTCGTTTACAATGCCTCAATTTTGAACCCCTCAGAAATATGGCATCTGTCGGAATTGGTCCTCTCATGGGAAGCTGTGAGATCCCCATCTGAAGATTAGGTAGGACTTCGTTTTGTTGAAACCGAATAGGAATTCTTCGTTTTGTTGCGAGACATTTTTTTGGTCCACTATGTCTTTTTTCGCAGCTCCTATTTTCTTCAACTTCTATCGTGTTTTATTAACTTCTTCTAATCTTATGGTTATTATGCGTAGGGTGTGAAGACACACCTTGTACATAGATTCCCCGTTCCCTTAACTCCTTACTAAATGCTGCCTTCTCCTTTCACGCCCAGGAACACCTTGATTGTGGTTAATGAGGTAAAAACTTTCTTCCCAACTTTATTAGATACTATGTTACATCAAGGCTATCAGAATTTGACTTTTGTTCATTTAGAAATGTGTGCTTGAAAAGGATATCAACATAATTGTTATAATATCTTTTTGTTTGAACTATGTTTTTGCATCCATCCGTGCCTGAATTAGTTAACAACCTTGGGTGAGGTACTGTCATGGTTCTTATGAATTTGATAAATTTAAGTAGAATATTTACTGTTAGTCTTTAGGGAGGTATATCAATCCTTGACATGGGGCTGGCGCCTCCTCGAGAGATACTTTTAGGTGACTTCAGCTATAGATAGACGTGAGGAACTTCTATCTTTCCTGTCCATTTTATTTCTTTCAGTTTTTATAACTTCTTCGATATCTCTTCGTCTTTTCGTCCTCTTCCATCTAAACTTTCTGTTTCTATGCACAGAGTATCTATCCTGCGAGGAAACACAGCTTGTGCATTTACTCCATAGTTTTCTTGGGCGATACTAAATGGACTTTCTATTTCCTCCGTGAAAACATATTCGCGAGAGAAACGGAGCTGTGAACTGATTACTTCACTACAACCTGACCTTAGTATTCAAGTTAGGTTCCATTACTCTATAGCGTGCCGAACAAGTAAGAGTTTAACTCCCATTTCTTAGCATTTGAAATAAATTCGAGCCTTAGTGTGGATTATTCTAAAAATAATTACTCAATTAAATGCAAAGCGGATCCAACTCTTACTAAAAGACACTCCTCAA
The DNA here is from genome assembly GCA_014220935.1 of Platorchestia sp. MABIK. Classification (NCBI taxonomy): domain Eukaryota; kingdom Metazoa; phylum Arthropoda; class Malacostraca; order Amphipoda; family Talitridae; genus Platorchestia; species Platorchestia sp. MABIK. Next base: position 27,884 of record JACJUY010007534.1, read on the forward strand.
AAATACTTCATCTTATACACCTCTGATACTCAAGCCTGTATGATATACAGAAAGAACGAGTGTCAGATATTCAAATTTAGAATTTAAATTAGCAAAAGTTTGTCGGAAGCGTCGCAACCTACCTCAACTTGAATGGTCAAGTATCATTACATGCATTGCTTGGTAACATTTTTGATCACAATTCATTGAAATTCATTATCGATTAGTGTCACTGTCATACTCAACTTCCCTGTCGTCTACACTGGCGGTCTGGAAGACTTATGGCAAGCATGGCTCCAGGATAATGACCTCACAGCTATGTCTTCATTCAACTTCTTTTCAAAGCACCTAAGTACAATTAGAATGCTAAGAGTAATGATTGAAGCACATGATGAAACAATGATTTATGAAACTACAATAATTTTATTTTATTGAGGAAGTGAATCGTTCAACGATGGAAACATTGGGAAAGTTCGAACCGTGACAAACGGAGAGCGTGCGACTTTCTTTCGTGACAACTTGCAACTCCTGGCATGCCAAACACCGCCAGAATCGTGTAAGCGCCAAAGTTCTAATGCTATCTCCAAGCATGGGATATTTAATGATAAATTCATGAAAAATATTATCAATATTATGTTTAAAGCATAAATTGATTATAAAGTTCAGTGAAATCGTGCTGTGATGATGGTATTAGAGCAGTCAAGGCAATGTTTTGGTGCTGAGTGCAGTTCCTGGTATTCTGCAACACAGACTGTCGAAGTGTACTGGCGTGTGCGTGGCGCGTGCTTTCCTCTGGTTTTAGTCAAGTTTTTTGGTGGAGTGATTCATATATTACCTAAAAATTTACGTTATTAAGCAGGCTTACAGTCCAAACACTGAAATTGAGTCGACAGAAGCCCTAACCTAAGGACTGAGGTAAGTAAAAGAGTTGACCAATGAGCCCGTCATGTCTGAGCGTTAGGAGCTACCTATAAGGTCGCTGTAGGGACCTTGAGAGATCAGGCTTTGTTTGTTTATTTCTCGGTCCTGTTGAGCCAGCTGTACGCAAATAGAATTACTTAGGAGGTGCTATTCTATTAACAGCTCTTGCTGTGGTGACTGTATGCTGTGCGGAGTAGAAATTTATTTCTACATCGTATTTACTCATTTTTAGCCTCTGTAGGTGTTTGCCTAGATTTCCCTCTAATATTCAAATGGATCATTCTCGTTAAACTTTATGTTCTCTAACTTTTTACTACTTCAGGACGTTTCATTCGGACAGTTTTTGTTAAATGACAGTTTTTACTGATTATTAATTTCTCACGTTCATAGCAAGTCATCTTGAGTCCGTCTAACTCCGTGAACTACCTGCGTGCACGGTGACCTTGCAGCGCGCGCCGCGCTCGTGAATTGTGCAACAGTGGCGATCAATTCGAAGATCTAATGATGGCGGCCCATGCATTGTCCCCTCACGTGAGGGGCTGCCTATGGCAACCATTGTGTGGGCATCGCAAGCACAATTTTGTGGGCGGACTGTTGTCATCTTAAACACAACACTCCTCTTTTCATCGAGTGTGGTGCTCCACATTTATGATACTTTTCTGAAAAGTGAAAGCCAGTGAGATGTTAGTTGATAAAAATGATTGTTTTCTTAGTCTAGAGAAATTGATACTGTGCAAGTAGACTTTCTTGAAGATCGTTGAAATTTACCATTTGCCACACGTTAAGTATCGGTATGAATGGACTCTAACAACAATACATTAAACCTATTTCTGGTATTTTCCTTTTCAATGAATTCAATTTTTTCATGATATCATGGTTTTATGTTAATTACCTTTCAGAACCATTAGTACTCATGTGTTCAATGAATTTTTGTGTTACATCAAGAGTGGGGTCAAGAATAAGAAATCTGTTGACAAAGTTATAACTCATATAATGCAAATAGCGCTTGAGAGAGTGAAAAATAATGCATTCAAAGCCTTAAATGATTTACACAAATTTTGACCCTGCCGAACGGGCAATAGAGGAATTGTGAACTAAGTAGCTATGGTAATATCGCCTACAAGCTCTATTTATATCATCCACAAGCTCTAGTAATATCGTCTTCAAGCTCTGGTCATATCATCCACAAGCTCAAGTAATATGGTCTACAATCTCTGGTTATATCATCCACAAGCTCTAGTAATATCGTCTTCAAGCTCTGGTCATATCATCCACAAGCTCAAGTAATATCGTCTTCAAGCTCTGATTATATCTCCAAGCTGTATTAATACCAAGAAGGCTCTGATAATATCGTGTACAAGCTTTTAGAATACTGTGTGCCAGCTTTCGCAATAAAAAATAAATAAAATTAAGTAAATGAAATTAAGTAAATTTCTACGGCAACAAAATCATATGCATATTTTGATCATATGTTAACTATTTTCGCTGATAGAATTAATCTAACAAATTCATTATTAGCTTGACCAAGTATCGTATTTTAATTGATCAACATTAATCGTAATTATTGTACCCGGCACTACCCGCTATATGGTGTTGACGTTTGGGCTGCTACGCTTGGATACGCTTGTTCTACACACGATGTGTTAGAATTGTACTGTTTGTATAAAGAACTAATGTTTTAAATTTGTTATTTTTTTCAAAAACGCGCTTTTGAATAATTTCTGGCCAAAATTTTACCAACTGGATTACTTCCTAGTTGTAATTCTTTAATTTTCGTTTATTTCTGAATGCGTAGAAAATCTGAACGGCGCGAGCTATTGAACTCGTGCTCCGTAAGGAAATTGTGTCAAGTGATATGTGGCGAGTTCAAGGAAATTGCAACTGTTGGTCAAATTTATTGTTGAACTTAGTGATGCATGAGTTTGTTAAGCACTGTTGCGTTTTTTCTTACCGCCTGATATTTATGAATCGTAACTACAGCTATATTAAAAAATCAATGCTGTCTAGTGCTTCTAATTTTAACATTGGCTCTCGACGCGGGTTGGCTTCAATATAGTAATTATTAGCGTGTGTCCTGGCTGCGATAGCAGATACTGTAGTTGCTAGAAATGCGTCAGCTGTAAGGAATGTTCAAGAATTCTACATTTTAGTTCCGTGAGAACTTCAAATACTAGAGCATGAATCTTCTTTTGAACCTGTTCACTCGAGACTGTCCGGCATGCATATTGCTTGATTTCGAACTTGTTCAGTTATACTGAATGATATCGCAGGAGAGTGAAGCTACGCAATACACACTGTAGTTTGGAAATTGTCATTCTATGCTCAGGCCAAAGTAATAGCGCAATATCATAATTCTCTGAAAATTGAATTAGCTTTTTATTGTACACTGCCCTTTATGAAGAACCCATTATTTTTTTTCACTCCTGCAAAACCTCGGTGCCATTAAAAATAACTTCCTAGTGTTGTCCAATGGTTAGCATGCGGCGTGGTAAACTATGTGTTGTGAGAACAGTTTTACAGTACAAGGGCTACCTCTATCAACGTTGCTAATTACGTACCACACTATCACTTATATTCAAGTTTATCCGGACTGTGAGCCTTCCTGATTTAGATGCTCATTGGAATTTACGACACCCATTGATGAGTTGAAGTTTCGTATGAGCAGAAGTTTTGGGCATCTCTTGTTTCAAATCACGACGACTGCCAAAAGGAACATTTCATTCTTGTGATCCTTTGCAAAATGATTTTTAACTTAATAAGTGTAACCTGCTCGGTTCATGCTTGAGGTATACGAATCAACTTTGCTTGGGACAATTTCATGAATTTTCAGCTATGGAAAAGTACGGTAGGGCATTTTGTCATTCTGGATGTTCTAAAATAATGCGTACTTAAGGTAAGGTTTCTCAAAACATTACAAACCATAATATACCTCATTATAAATAGGCACGATGGTTTGTAATGTTTTGAGAAACCTGTGAGGTAAATTTATTCACACTATTACATTTATACTATCTCAGTGTTTGATTGCATGGCTTATTTTAGTTTAGTTTTTGTGTGCATGTAAGTTTGTTTTCTGTGATGGGAAATTGTGATTTTTGTTTGCCAAGCGTATTGTAATTCATCAGCTTGATTGCCTAGTCAGTTCAAAAGTAATTCAAAGCAGGGATGCCGATCAGAAACAAAAGGCGCTCTGCTATCCTTTACTAGGTATAACTTGTTATTCAGCTATCACTTTGAAGTTACCCTCATTTTGTTAGAAGCGCCTAAAAATTTTCTTAGAAACGCATGAGTTACTCTGTATTTGTTTTAAATTTGACAGCATCTACTTCTAGAAGCCCCTGGAAAAGTTTCATTCTTCAAATTTAGTCTGCAAAGAAATTAATATCGTGCCCAGTAGCTGGCTGTGCAAACAACGTGCTATTGACAAATTTACATCGAGACCCCGTTGCATGAGCCCCGACGTGATGTCGGCCCGGTACACGGAATAGATCCGTCATGTCCGTTAAGGGAAGCGCGGTGTTGCGTGATGGCGTGCGTGGGAGACTTACCTGGAAGCCCCTATTCGTGTCACCAGTAGCGACCATACGCTGGTGTTACCTCACCCGAGCTGCGGCCGTAACTCGGGTCACTTGCACACGCACTTGCTGCCACCTCAACCTGATTCTTTATTGGTGTACTTGCAGCCTCGGCTGACGATGTTCGTTTTTAGTACCGCAAGCTGCGGGCATCACTCAAAGGGAATAAATCAATGTTTCCCGCTAATACAAATCTTGGCGTCACGATTCTGATAGGAGATTCTGAGCCATTTGTATGGAATCGTACGGGCGCAGTTTTGTTGATTCCAATCCATCGTCGATACAAATAAAATGGTCTAAGCAAGCTTCTCAATTCTTTTAAAACTTGTGTCAGTTCTGATTTATTCCCCCTCAGTGGGATACGACTACCGTATCTAAGGGGATAAGCGCTCTCAGGGAGAAGGTGCGAGGCCCGAGCAGCAATTTGGGTAGGCCATTTTTTGGAAGAGAATTGATTTTTCATTTTGTTACGGACTTTATTTTTATCTGTTCACTGCCGTCTTTTTTCCAGCACCTATTACTTTATTCTCCTACTTTATTACCTTCGAAGGGATTCAACATTGAGTGTGTGGGAATTAGCACTCCCTGGAGGAGAATGTGAGGTCCCTAGCTAAGAATTATATAGGCATTCTTTTTGTCGAAATTAAATGTTTTGTCAAGGACCACTTTTTTTTCGGTTCACTGCTTCACTGTTTTTCAGCAACTCTGATTTTCTTCTTCAACTTGTCTATGTGCTTGGGATCCTGTGTGGGAACACGCCTTGTGCACAGATTCCCCGTTCCCTTAACTTCAAACTAAATGCTGCTTTCATCCTTTCCCTCTTTGAATTTCTTCGTTGTGGTAAGGGAGGCTAAAGGTAACTTAAAATCAATTTTTAACTTCTTTATTACTTGATAATATCTTTGATACCTGCTTCTCCAGAGCGCAGGGTGTGGGGGCACACCTTATGCATAGATTACTCGTTTTCTTAATTCCGCACGAAAGGGTGTCTTTTTCATTTTCGGGGGACATCTTTGTCGTGGTTAGGGAGGCTTAAACGAACATCCAATTCAATTTAGTTTTTATGCTATTGAAGATTATACGAGGAAATTGTTGCCATCTAGTGTAGCTGTGCTGCGTTGGGAAGGAAGGAACTGGAGCTAAGGCAGTTTTCAAAATCATAAAAATCAATTTCGAAAGGTTTCCATTGTTTTTTAACTGAGCTTGACGCTTGTTGTAACTGAAGAGTTTTACATAGGAACAATGTGGAATGGAAAATTCCTAAATTGTTGGCGTAGCCTAACCTTGTCTAACTCTGGTACTCTGATTAAATTCAGATCCAACTCTGTTGATAGCGCAAGAAAATGCCTGAGTACACCCCTCAGGGGAAGACAATTATTAAATCTATGGGAATTAGCGCTCCCAGGGGAAAATATGAGGTTCTGAGCCGAGAGTTATGTAGGCCTTCTTTTTGTCGAAATAAATTTTTTGTTTTGTTAAGAATTATCTTTTTTCGGTTCACTGCTGACCTGTTTTTTCAGCACCTCAAACTTTGTTCTTCAACTTCTATTTTGTTCCATAACCTTCCTTCTTATCTTACTGTTTCTATGCGCACGGGATCCTTTGTGGGAACACCCTTTGTGCATAGATTCCACGTTCCCTTAACTCCATACTAAATGGTGCCTTCATCCTTCCTCTCTTTGAAGATCTTTGTTGTGGTAAAAGGAGGCTAAAACTAGTTTATAATCAATTGATCAATCATGCTTGAGTACAACATTTCCTTCGTTTGAATTGGTAAATCTGGTGGAGCAAACTATCGATGGGTCGAAGCAGCTCGATTTCGCTTTTATTTCTCGCTGCTCGAGAAATGATTATAAGAAAATCATTTTTTTTATTCATTCATTTTATGGAATTATTAGTGTATAACGCTACGATTTTCAAAAGCCTAGTTTGCTTTCTTCCGAGAGAAATCAACGATTGAGTAGAACTAACTTAATTTCGCCCCTCCGATTCCTTAAAATGTAAAATTTTGGACCACTCCCGTGACGTCACGATTTCTACGAACAGACCTAAGGAGAAGTATTAATCATTGATATTTATGGTTTGGATTCGTTAGCTGATGCCGTGCAACAATTAGGTGCCATTTCCAAAAATCGTCAGAAAAAAATTAAAAATCATCCCAAATTCTCAGTAATATGTCTCTCAGAATTGGCACTGGTGTGCCTGCAGACCGGATGATTGAGCATCATTCAGTAGCGCTCATTTGCTTTGTTGCTTGAAGTCGATTGCTCCCCTGCTTTGTTGGAAGGTGTACACGAACCCTTAATTAGCCATTGTTCTCATTTTATGTTTTATTTTTTCTTTTATGCATATCAATGTTCAGTGTAGATTTTAGTTAGCAGTACAGAACTTTCACAAATTTCTTCAGCCGCTAAATCTTTATCTGCCTCTACAGTTTGCTGCAAATAAATTCTTGGCCATCAGTCTTAGTGTTCGTAGAACAACGTTGAAATTTCATACGTTCATGTATTTTTATAATATCCATAAATGTTCGAACTTTCATTTTGCTTGTTAATGTTATGCAACTTTTCATTAGCATTAAGCAGCACTTCAAATATGATTGCTCATTCGATTTTTCACACTTATTACTTATCTGCAGATAATCTGTTCTTATTTTCATCCGAATAGAATCAAATATGCATCCTCCAATTGCTCAGTTGGCCTGCTCTGACAGGCATTTCCAGACTCCATTCGCAAGAACCAACGTGCATGCTTGACTGGAACACGACTGTTTTTCCTTTGTGATGAAAGGGCTGCGATTCTCGAGAAATTCACGGCTCCGAAGAGGCTCTTAGGACAGCTCAAGGAAGTGTTTTCGGTGCCCGCCTGCTCCTTCCAGTGAATTAGTTTGCCAATCTTTCCTTCATTGCCTTATATAACCGACTCGTCAAGGACCGGCTCGTGCCTGCCCTACATCAGTGTTCCAACTCATCGCTGAACTTAATTGAAAATTTCCCACTAGTCGGCAATCTTATTGTCTGCATTTTAAATGAAATTGCACATGAGTTTAGCTGTGACAATTGTTGTCATTCTTACTTTTTTCAATAAAAAACAAGGCCAGAATAGAAATAGAAAAAATGGTTTAATGGTTTAAATGTTTAAGCGAAATGTTTTGCGTATGCAGAAGAACCTTCATTTTCGCTAATTGAGTATCATTCGGTTACGCTATTAAGTAACAACTGCAGTGCCTTGAAATTGAGAATGTGTGGAGGTTATGCTTACCCAACTTCCTGCGCTCTGGAGTGAGCCGCACGTATCATCGAGCCTGGAAGTCAATTAATGGAAGGGCACCGAAAATATTCCGATTCCTGGTACCGTGACGTACAGAACCCACATGAGAGCTCAACAGAACAAACAGTCTCCTTGCTGTGCAAGCAAACAGGAGACGGCGCCTGCATCTTCTCCACTTGCCTTATTCGGATGAGAGCTTTCTCTTTCTAAGGGCCCATCTCGTCTGTTGAGTTTTTAACACATGTATTTTAGGATTGAAATTCTTTCCTTCGAAGTTTGATAATTTTCAGGTTGCGTTCAAGATAACTTTCCTGAACACAAAAAGGTAACATCTTATGCTATCATCTGTTGTATGATTACATGTGCTGCCTTTGACAGAACGTAAGTGCTCTTCTGGTCTCTCTTGAACTAATGGCTGTGTTTTTTTGTGTACTCGCCCTTTTTATCTCGTGAACGAGCGTTGATATATACTGGCAATGGCATGAATTCCCCGGCGAGTTGCATGTGTGTGCAGCGATAGCCTCTCAGCCCTCGTGACGAGGTAGAGTCAACGGAGGTGCGTCCACTGCAAGCGTCCACCGTCTTCATCACAAAAAATGAGCTACAAACGTATGCGTACCACACAACTTCAGGGGAAGCCCCTCTTCCGTCTTTCGCAGTCGAATGAATGACGGTGTTCTGAGGTGACTAAGTGCTTTCAGAGGGTGTGCACTTCGGTGTAACGGTGCAGCACTGCGGCATCGTAAGTTGGTTTGCGTTGCAGTTAGCGGCTTTTGATGGGGATCGGATTAGCGATGCAATTTTTCTTCTGTGGAGAATAACCATGAGAGCCTTGAAAAATGGAAAAAAATGATTCATGAATCACGCCTGAATTGGCTCGAGTTAAAAATCCCTGTTTAGAAAGCAGAAGGGCTTGGCTCACACACGATCGGTGTCCGGATTATGACAGGTAATTTTTCGGTACTTCAGAATATGAACTAACGAGCCCATATATATATAAAGTTTCATTTCTCCGAACGTTTCTGTGCTAAAAATATTGTTAGGTGCATTGGTTATTTGAGTCGACAAATTACCATTGTTTCTTGGGGCTCGGTGGCTCTTACTCGTGATAAAATATCACAATGGTCTCGCTCTTGACGCGCCCGGCACTCGAAACTAAACCGAATAAGGGCACCGAGTTTTTTTTTCAATTTAGCCTTGACGTTCCCTTTCATTATTAGCTACGAATGTAGTTCTTCTGTCATACTCTTCTTCAACATCAATCTATGTTTCAAATTATCCTCATGTTTGATTTGCATAGTGCGCATTTCAATCTAGTGTGCTACTAAGATCTCTGTGAAGAATTCGAAAAAATTAGGTACTATAAAGCGTACTCTCACACGTGACTAAAGAAATGACCTCTCTATTCTAAACAATGAAGCTCTCTTCTTAAAAAATCGGCAACACAGTCCATTTTAAATCATTTATATCTTAACTCCTATACCAACAATGGGATTATTTTTTAAATAAATTTTCAGAGAAACATTTTACTGTTCATAAGAGTGTGTTACTTTCGAAGCTCCAACGCCACAACATTCGAGGTGTTGCTCGTACACGATTTGAATCACTCTTAATGAAACTTTAACAATTCGTTTAGTTGGTTACTCATTCAGAACTATTTTATATTGGTCATAGAATTCCACAAAGATCAGTTTGGGAATCTCTTCTGTCTCTTCAATAATATTGTTCAATCCATTTTATTTTTTAAATTCATCCTTTCGGTTGATGATAGTACTAACTCTCCACTCTTTCCTAATGAAAACCATAATACAGAAGCAAATTGAATGAATCGAGATATGGCAAAAGTTTCTATGCGGCTCCAAGTAAATATAATTGACTTCAGTATCGATTTGGCTAAATATTTCTCACTCTCCTATAAGCGGAAGGCATCTCTTCCACAAATTAACACGTTCACTGCGTATTGGGCCACATGTGTACCAACAGGTAAATTGCACATTTACTTTCCGGTATAAATGCACGACATTTTATCTATTTTGCAACATTTAAAAAATAGTAATTGTTACCATACGAGGTGAAATGTTATAGTGCAATTGTTCTTTTCATATTCATTAGGAAGAATTAAAATTTATTCAAGTTGGAAAATCGATTTTCCTATTCTGCTACTTACAACCTGACCAAACCAACCGTTTACAGCCGCGGAAACGCGGGGAACGTGTTAAAACCGGTGTACGCCTGAATGAGGAAACCAATTCTTCTTAATGTCTAGGTATGGCCATAGGCCAAAATTGATCTTTCAGAGAGCACATCTCGTGAATAAGGACTAAAGTAGATGGCATCTTTGTTGAGAGTTCGAAAAATTATAAATAAAACTTAAAAATATTTAATCCGAAAAAATCTAAGAATAATCTAAACGGCTCGATTTCACCCGTTTCTACTCTACCGAGTAGAAACGGCAGAGCAAAATAAGGATTGATTAAAATAAAATGAAAATACTTTTCACTAAACCTAAGAAAAATATTAATAGCAATAAGAAATTTGAAATACAAGATCCATCCGAGTAACTTGTTTGAATACTTTCATTTACTTAACTGTCTGTTTCTATCGGTTTTCGTTGTGCAACGTCATATTAAATTTTTTCAACAATGGTGGCGAAACGGATGTTGAACAATTAGTATCTGCTCAAACTGGCCACCACGATCGCTGTAACTAGGATGTGAAGTAAATTGATTCTACTTTGCTATGCCAAGAGCTGATCTCAGCACAGTCCTCACTGGAATTAAGACGTGAAATTCATAGCCTTTTAATATCTCTGAGGAGAAATCTCAACGGGCTATTTATAAAGATTTCTGGGTGATATCTCTTATCAAGAGATATGTAGATAAAACTGGCTGTTGAGGATTAACTGTCCCCGCTCTATTAGAAAATTCATAAAGCAAGGCCAAATATTCTGAAGTTAAACTTTTATAATATGCAATTATCGCTTATGTCATTATTATGATATTGCTATGCTGTGTGCAATTCTCGCTTATGTCATTATCATGATACTAGTGTGCACGGCCCGCCAAAAATGACGGGATTCAATACCTTTCTTGAACAAACTTTCTACACGCGGATGACTAACAAATATATCGATCCCAACAGTACCCGTGATAAAAAATATTATTGTACTTGCGAACTGATGAAGCTCGCATCACAGATACGGTCATTATGGCTATCTTTATGAGCATGACAGAGAAATGGAAAAAGCGGACTCATAACAAAAAAAACAAGTGTACTTATAGGTAGTAGAAGGACCCGTGGAAATTCCTCGGACCCGTGGAAATTCCTAGGTGAACCCGTATAAAAATTCCGTTAATATAACCTGACCTATGGTATCCCATCCTATCCTAATCTAACCAAACCTATACTAAACGAACACATCCTGGTATAATTCAAATATAGCAATACATGTAAAGGCCATCTTTTAATGAAATACTGAGGAATTCGGTATCCATGATACCGCAAACTCAGAAGCGGACACCAAACAGATATATAAATAAACACACAACGGGTATTATTAGGTTAGATTGCTATACTGTATGCAATTCTCGCTTATGTGATTAGTGTAATATTACAGAACTGAACATTATTTTCCATATTTTCACGTGTTATGATTGTGGATCGGTCTAGCGTAATAAAGGATTTGTGTTTTTGGTTAAATTTACATGTAGACATTAGGATAAGGTTGTCATTACGGTGCCTTAGAGGTCAAGGAGCTTATTCGACCCACAAGTACTTATGTTTTCAATCTGTTCATTGCATATTTAAATATTATTATTTACATTTCATTTCGTTCAAAAAAATGGTCAATTTTTATTCAAATTGTACTGTCTTGATGATTCTTCTTCCGGTACGGTGCACATTTGACTATTTAAGAATGTCATCTTTGTATTTTTAGTTGATTAAAAAGTCGAGTTTCTTGAAATACCACGAGTAAAACTAGAGTTGAAATTGGCGCGCCTGTTTATTGCGGCGTATCCTGTGCTTTTTGTCGTGTGTTTCTTCGCTTAGCAGACCTTGATTTGTACACGACTTGCGTTTTAGGCTGACTGACGTGCTTGTGAGACCTTGTATGGCTTTAAAAGAACTTTTCACCTTAAAGCCTAGTCTTGTAAATCCTGATCACGAAGCTTGGTGAATGCTTAAACCTCCACTTTCTTGCTCGTCTATTCCGTGCACAAATAAGTAGTAGGCGAATGACGCATTTCAACGTATACTGCAAATTCCAACGTATAATTTGACACACTGTCATGCGAACAATATCAATGAAATTAAGATTGGAGTCGAATTTTGAAATGTTTGCATTTTTTGTTAGTGTTATTGCTACATGAGTACTCGGACATCGGCGGTGCTAACTCCTCAATTCAACACTCCTCAGGGGGAGACAACTTTAGTACCCATGGAAATGAGCACTGCCAGCAGGAAAATGTAAGGTCCCGGTCTGGAGGTTAGGTAGGCATTACTTCTGTTGAAATAGAAAAAGTGTTCGGTTGATTACGGACCATCTTTTTTTGGGTCACTACTGGCCGATTTTTTAGTACCCGTTAATTTCGTTAACTTTTATTTTACTTCCTAAATTCACTTCCTAACATGCTATTTTTATGTGCACGGTATCCTGGGCGGGAAAACACCTTGTGCATTAATTCCTCGTTCTCTTAACTCCATGCTAAATAGGGCGTTCATCCCTTCTCTCTGTCGAACATCTTTATTGTAGTTAAAGATGCTTAAGCTAACTTTTAATCTGACCCCTCAGGGGGATACAACTGTTGTATCTATGGGAATTAGCGCTCCCAGGGGGACTATGTGAGGGCCTGAGCTAAGGGTTAGGTAGGCTTTCTTTTTGTTGAAATACAATAGGTTTTTGTTTTGTTACGGACCATCTTTTTTCGGTTCACTGCTGTCTTGTTTTTCAGCTCCTACTACTTTCTTCTTCAACTTTTTCTTGTTTCATGAACTTCTTTCTCATCTTGCTGTTTCTATGCCCTTTCTGCATAGATTCCACGTTCCCTTAACTCCATACTAAATGGTGCCTTCTTTCTTCCTCTCTTTGGATCTCATTTGTTGAGGATAGGGAGGTTTAAACTAACTAATAATCTAATCTAACTTTTAATCTGATCTTATTTAATGTAGTCTTTACTCAACAACTCGAATTTGTAACTCGTCCAACTGACAAGTTCTGAAGTTTGTTTTTACCTAGCAATGTTATGTACGGTGCTGCGGTGTGTGTAGACTACACGCGATTATGAAATCCCTTATTTTGACATTTTCTTGCTATAGATAGATCATCTAGCATGAAGTCGGAACCTCCAGACCCCACCTCGTAAGTATTTTGTAAATTGAACTAAGCTGTAGCTGTTGCACGTTTCTCAAGTTTTATCGCCGTCATCTCAGTGCTTTCATAATTTCTAACAGCGGAGTAAAGACTTAGCACGCTAGACCTAACGGAACGAGCGATTGTTATGTGCAGTTGGAAGTATGTCAATTACAAATTCTGTATCACTAACGTTCGCTTTCAAAGTTGTGCGCAGCTGTAAAAACGCCGCACTCCATAAGTGTGAAAATAATAATTAAACCAACTGGTATCAACTTTCAAGGCTTATAGATATGAGATGAGACCTATTTCTGGTATGATTCCGTGATACACAATAATTTATTCCACTGCGGTGCGAACTGTTGACCATTGTTTTGTGTGTAGCCCGCTGTGTCATGCTATCTAATAAACTGTGAAAGAAAAAGGACTTCGAGCATTCGTTTATGGTCCAAATATTCATGTTATCTATTTTATTTTCACTATCTATGCGAGACCCATGCGAGAGAATGATGAATAAACTGGGAAAAATAGAGTGGAGAGTGGACTGGACCAATGACCTCAACGGCCGCGGGAGTCATCTTTTGACCCATCATATCAAGCTTGTGGCATTAATCAGAGCAGATCTGACTTAATCCATTGACGGTTGTCACGTGAAGGAAAAGTTTCCACCATGCTAGTCTAACTGCAGAAATCATAAAATGGAAAATGAGGGGTAAATCAATCAACGTAAGGTAATTTTTTTTTAAATTCAGGAAGTCATGTAAATGAAGTAACCCAACAATGAATGGCCGATGTAAAACTCTGTAAAAAGAATCTGCTCTAAAAACGGGAGTAATAATAAAAGGAACCCGTGAGAAACATTAGAAGAAGCATAGGAAAACTTTACTATTGAACTGTGAAGTGTTAGCGACGAGAGCGGCGAAAGGCACTTCGGGTATCATTTGGGTTTGAGTTAAAAAATATATAGGAACCCAAGAACGCACAAATTTGTCAGGTATATATGAGATACTTGCTAGGAGTTTGAAGAAGTTCAGGTGTCGTAAATGGGTACCGGCTTGACCGGGGGATCCGTCATTACGTCCTGGTGTTAGTTATAAAGCATTTGGAAAAACAATGTACAATATATGTATATATATTCTATTGAAATATATATTCTATTGTACAAGATATGTATCACGCTTGATTGGGAAAAAACGTCCTTTTTCACAATGACTGACGCTCAAGTTGTGAGCGTAGCATCTAACGGAGGGTAGCGGAGGGGAACAAAAGGTAGTCCGGCCCTAATACGCTCCCTGCGTGCTCGGCTGCCGTGATCATTAGAGAACGGCAGGTAGAACCTACGTATCTTATTCCGCATTTGAACTATTTACACAAAATTTAAATTCTCGGCGAAACTTACGAATTGTTCAGTACTTGTTATTCCCTTGGTAGAATTTTTTGGTTGAAAAAGTAACCAGCACTTCTGAATAGACAATGAGAGAAACAAACGTTTCGTATTAAATTATATCAATTTTCAGTGTTCTAAAGTGCAAAATTAAATAGTAAGAATATTAAAAGCCACCTTCTCCGAGGGTGCGCTAAAGGAGGTTGTCATACAGCGCATCTTGTCGACTTGGCGCTCTTCGTGGAAATGAAGCACTCCCTGGTGCTCTCTGGATGATGGCACAGGGCCTCCTCGTCTGTGTAGCTTGGAAAATTAGCGATCCTCGGTTGTAAGCCCAGCTACCCGCCCTAGAATGACCAACATTTGCTGTAGGACTCTGTTGTAGTCTTAAATTTTATTTTTTGAGTAGATGTAATTTTTAATTTATCACTTTTCTCACTCCGCCGTGCCATGCGAACGACCTCTTATGTGTCTTCGTCTTGAATCCGTTATTCTCATTTCAATTATGGTCTTATCAAAATGCTGCGTACGGAGCTGTTTCAACTAGATACCCAAATATTTCCTCTTCTTTGTGCCACTAGAATTTAAATTCACTGAGTTTCTATCTGACAGTCGCCTTGCTGAGGCGAAACGAAGTATAGACTCAGAGTGTGATGAAACCGAAAACTATTTTCTATTCTGAAATTCTCGCACGGATGTTTGAAATGAGAGGGCAATATGAAGCACAGAATTTTCTAACTTAAAAATTTTGCGCTTCATAGCCGTGTAACACTTATTTACTGTCGGGCGAGTTAGAAAAACTGTATTTGCATTATAAAATGTGGATATCGGGCGGGGTAGTGTGGTGATCCCAGCGGCAAGCCGCGGACCTCAACAAGACCTGAGAAAAGCTGCCTCCAGACTACAAACGCATCCGTTCCAGAGCACCTCCGGACCCGAA
>JACJUY010007536.1:16878-28291 GCA_014220935.1 Platorchestia sp. MABIK
AATAGAAAATACATCTAGAAAAAATCCGAAACTAGGATCGAAAATAAATATTGAAAATTTGTACAGAAACTAGAATCGAAAATAGATATTGAAAATAAATACAGAAACTAGGATCGAAAACATGTATAGAAAATAAATACAAAACTAGAGTCGAACATTAATAAAGAAAATAAATACAGAAACCAGAATCAAAAATAGATCTAGAAAATGAAAAAAGAACTATAATCGAAAATAAATATTGAAAATAAATACTGTAACTAAATTAGAAAATAAATATAAAAATTAAAAAAGAAATTGAACTGAAAATAAATATAGAAAATAAATACAGAAACTGGAATCGAAAATAAATCTAGAAAATAAATACAGAACCCTGAATCGATAGCAAATACAAAAAATAAATACAGAAAATAGAATCGAAGATAAATCTAGAAAATAAAACCAGGAACTACAATCGAAAATAAATCTTGAAAATGAAAACAGAAACTAGAATCGAAAATAAATCTATAGAATAAAGAAGAAACTAACATCGAAAATAAATTTGGAACATAAATACGAAAACTAGAATGGAAAATAAATATCGAAAATAAATACAGAACTCTGAATCGACAACAAATACAAAAAATAAATATAGAAAATAGAATCGAAAGTTAATATAGAGAATAAATACAGAAACTTGAATCGAAAACAAATCACGAAAAGAAATACAGAAACCAGAATCGAAAATATATATAAAAATAAATTCAGAAATAAAATCGGAAATTTACACAGAATATAAATACAGAAATAAATCGAAAATAAGTATAGAAAATAAAACCGGAATTAAAATGGATAACAAATACATAAAACGAACACATAAATTAGAATCGAAAGAATTTACATATAAATAAAACCAGAAACTAGAATTGAAAATCGATAAAGAAAATGAATACAGAAACTGAAATCTAAAATAAATATAGGAAATAAATACAGAACCCGGAATCGAAAACAAATACAAAAAATAAATACCGAAAATAGAATCGAAGATAAATCTAGAAAATAAAACCAGGAACTAAAATCAAAACTAAATCAAGAAAATAAATACAGAAACTAGAATCGAAAACAAATATAGAAAATAAATACAGAACTTTGAATCGAAAACATATACAAAAAATGTTCAGAAAATAAAATCGAAGGTAAATACAGAGAATAAAAACAGAAACAGGAATCGAAAATAAATATAGAAAATAAATACAGAAATAAAATCGAAAATAAATATAGAAAATAAATACAGAACCCTGAATCGAAAACAAATACAAAAAAAATATTCAGAAAATAGAATCGAAGGTAAATGTAGAGAATAAATACAGAAACCAGAATCGAAAATAAATCTAGAGAAGAAATTCAGATACAAGAATCGAAAATAAATATAGAAAAAAGTACAGAAATGAAATTGAAAATAAATACTGCAAATAAATACAGACAAAAAATTCAAAATAAATAAAGAAAATAAATCCTGAAACTAGAATCAAAAGTAAGCCTGGAAAATAAATACAGAAACTAGAATCGAAAATAAATTTGGAAAAGAAATACAGAAACTAGAATCGAAAATAAATCATGAACAAAAAATTCCCAAAGAAGAATCGAAAATAGATCTAGAAAATAAAAACAGGCATTAAATTGTAAGTAAATATTGAAAATAACTCCTGTAACAAAAATCGAAAATAAATCTCGAAAATAAATGCACAACTATAATCGAAAATAATTCTTGAGAATAAATACAAAAACTAAAATCGAAATTAAACATAGCAAATAAATACAGAAATGAAATCGAAAATAAATATTGAAAATAAACACAGAATCTTGAATCGAAAACAAGTCTAATTATAAAACTGAAAATAGAATCGAAAATAGATATAGAAAAAGAACAGAAATTAGAATGGAAAATACATCTAGAAATGAAAATCAGAAACTAGAATCGAAAATAGATATAACAAATAAATACATAAACTGGAATCGAAAATGAATATAGAAAATATATACAGAAAAAGAATCGAAGATAAATCTATAAAAAAAACAGGAACTAAAATCGAAAATAAATCTAGAAAATGAACGCAGAACCTAGAATCGAAAATTAATCTAGGGAGTAACAAAGAAACTAAAATCGAAATAAATACAGAAAATAAAAACATAAACTAGAATCGAAAATATATATAGAAAATCAATACAGAACCGAGAATCAAAAATATATAAAGAAATAAATACAGAAAATAGAATCGAATGTAAATATAAACACAGAAACTAGAATTGAAAATAAATCTAGAAAAAAAATACAGACTAGAATCACAAATAAATCTGGAAAAAAAAATGCCGAAACTATAATCAAAAATAGATCTAGAAAATCAAAACAGAAACTGAAATAGAAAATGAATCTAGAAAAGAAATCCAGAAACTACAATCGAAAGTAAATAAAGAAAGTATAAACAGAAAATAGAATCGAAAATAAATATAGAAAATAAATACAGAAACTAAAATAGAATATGAATGTAGAATATAAATAAAGAAATAGAACTGAAGCAAAACACAGAAAATAATATAGAAAATAAATAATGAAATAGAGTCGTAAATAATAATGGGAAATAAATACATAAACTAGAATACAAAAACATATATGGAAAATAAAAAAAACAAGAGCTGATATTAAATGCAGAAACTAGAATCGAAAACAAATATGGAAAATAATTACAGAACCCTGAATAGAAAACAGTTCCAAAAAACAAATACAGAAAATATAATCAAAATAAATCTAAGAGATGAATACAGAAAATAGAATCGAAAATGAATCTAGAAAATAAAACAAGAACTAAAATCGAAATTAAATCTAGTTAATACAAACAGGAACTTAAATTGAAAACAAATCCAGAAAAATAACAGGAAATAGAATCGAAAGTAAATATAGAAATCATTAACGGAAATTGAATCGAAAATTAGTATAGAATATATATACAGAAACTATAATAGCAGCAAACATAGAAATGAAGTGAAGAAACTTGATTCGATAATAAATTCAGAAACTAGAATCGAAAATAAAAATAGAAAATGAACACAAAACACTGAATCGCAAAAAATTGCAAAAAAAATATGTAAAGAAAATATTATCGAAAATAAATCTAGAAAATTAAAACAAGAACTAAGATCGAAAATAAATCTAGAAAATAATTACTGAGACTAGAATCGAAAATAAATCTAGAGAACATAAATAGAAACTAACATCGAAAATGATTCTAGAAAATAAATCCAGAAACCATAATCGAAGTAAACATAGAAAATAAATGAAGAATCTAGAATCGAAAATAAATCTAGAAAAGAAATACAGAAACTAGAATCGGAAATAAATCATGAACAAAAAATTCCAAAAGTAGAATCGAAAATAGATCTAGAAAATAAAAACAACAACTGAAATTGAAAATGAATAGTGAATATAAATACTGTAACTAAAATCGAGAATAAATCTCGAAAATAAATACACAACTATAATCGAAAATAAATCTAGAAATTTAAAACAGAAACTAGAATCGAAATTAAACATAGAAAATAAAAACAGAAATAGAATCGAAAGTGAATGTAGAAAAAAATTCAGAAACTAGAATGGAAAACAAACACAGAAAATTTACGAAGTGAATCGAGTCGATGATAAATACAGAAACTAGAATCAAAAATAAGTAAAGAAAATGAATGAAGAACCCTGAATTGAAAACAAATACAAAAAAATAAATATAGAAAATTGAATCGAAAATTTATCTAGAAATGACAAACAGGAATCTAAAATCGAAAACAAATATTGAAAATAAATACAGAAACTAGAAAAGAAAACAAATGTAGTAAATAAATGAAGAAACAAGAGCTGAAAATTAATACCGAAACTAGAATAGTTTACAAATCTAGTAAATGAATACAGAAGATAGAGCCGAAAATAAATACAGAAACTAGAATCGAAAATAAATATAGAAAATAAATGCAGAAATGGAATCGAAAAAAATATAGAAAATAAACACAGAACATTGAATCGAAACCAAGNCAGAAAATGAAAACAGAAACTAGAATAAAAAATATATCTAGAAAAGAAAAACAGCAACTAAAATCGAAAATAAATCTAGAAAATAATACAGGAACTGGAGTTGAAAGTAAATGTGGAAAATAAGTCCAGAAATTAGTATCGAAAATTGATCTAGAAAAGAAATACAGAAACTAGAATCGAAAAAAAATTGAGCAAGTAAATACAGACACTAGAATCGAAAATAGATTTAGAAAATAAAAACATTAACTAAAATTGGAAATAAATACAGAATCTAGAATTGAAGATAAATACAAAAAATAGATGATGAAATATAAACAAAATAAGGATAGAAAATAAATACAGAAACTAGAATAAAAAAAACCAATGAATGAAGAAACTTGAGTCGCAAATGAATACAGAAACTAGAATCGAAAATGAATCTAAAAACTAAATACAGAAACTAGAATTAGAAGTAAATATAAAAATAAAAACTGAAGCTAGAATCGAAGATAACTTTACAAAAAAAATTCAGAAACTAGAATCGAAAATGAACCTAGTTAAAAATTCCTAAACTAGAATCGAAAATAGATCTAGCAAATGAAAACAGGAACTAAAATAGATGAATGAATTGAAAATAAAAACAGAAACAAGAATCGAAAATGAATATAGAAAATACACACAAAACCCTGAATCGAAAACAAATACAAAAACTGAATACGGAAAATAGAATTGAAAATGAATATAGAAAATAAATACAAAATCTAGAAAAAAAATACATCTGGAAAAAAAACAGAAATAGAATCGAAAATGAATATTGAACAGAAATACAGAACCTATATTCGAAAATACATATAGAAAATAAATACAGAAACTAGAATTGAAAATTCGACTGAAAAAAACACAAAATTAGAATCGAAAATTAATCTAGAAATTATTCAGAAACTCGATTCGAAAAGACACGTAGGAAATAAATACAGATACTAGAATAGAAAATATATATAGAGAAGAAAAATAAAAACTAGAATCAAAACAATTTTTCAAAAAAATACAGTAACTAGAATAAAAAATATACAAAAAATTAGGTATTTTATTCGAAAATGAGTCTTGAAAATATGTACAGAAACTAGAATCGACAGTAAATATAGTAAATAAATACAGAAACTAGAATCGAAAATATCTCTAGAAAAGAAAAACAGAAACTGGAATCGAAAGTAAATCTTGAAATATTTCCGAAAGTAGAATTGAAAATAGAACTAGGAAATAAAAACAAGAACTAAAATAGAAAAAAGTATAGAAAAGAAATCCTGAAACTAGAATCGAAAAGAAATATAGAAAATAAATACAGAAACGAGAATAGAAAATACATCTAGAAATAGAAACCAAAAAAAAGAAAACAAGTACTAAAACTAGAATCGAAAATAAACATAGAAAATAAGTACAGAAATTAGAATCGAAAACATATACAAAAAGAAATACAGAAACTATAATCGAAAATAAATCTGGAAAATAAATACAGAACTAGAATCAAAAATAAATCTAAAAAAAATGACCTGAAATCGAAAACAAATCTAGAAAATAAAACAGAAACTGGAATAAAAAGTAGATAAAGAAAATAAACACAGAAACAAGAATAGAAAACAAATCTAGCAAATAAATAAAGAAACTTGAGTCGAAAATAAATACAGAAACTCGATTCAAAAATAAATAAGGTAAATACAAATAAAAACTAGAATAGAAAATTCATCTAGAATAGAAAAACAGAAACTAGAATCTGAAATGATTCTAGAAAATAAATACAGAAACTAGAATCGAAAGCAAACATGGAAAATAAATGCAGAAACTAGAATCGAAAATAAATCTAGTAAAAAATTCCAAACCTAGAATCGAAGGTACATCTGAAAATAAAAACAGGAACTAAAATAGAAAAAAAGATTGTTAATACAGTAACAAGAATGAAAAATACATCTAAAGAATAAAAACAGAAACAAAAATCGGAAGTAAATACAAAAAATAAATACAGAAACTAGAATCGAAACTACATCTAGGAAACAACAACAGAAACTAGAATCGAAAATTAATATAGAAATTAAAAACAGAAACTAGAATCGAATGAAAATATAGAAAATAAATAAAGAAACTAGAATCGAAAAAAAAATCTTGAAAAAAAATACAGAAACTACAACCGCAAATAAATCAAGAAAGTAAATACAGAAACTAGAATCGAATATAAGCATAGAAAATAAATACATTAACTAGAATAGAACACAAATAGAGCAAATAAATATAGAAACTTGAGTCGAAAAAAAACAGAAACTAGATTCGAAAAGAAATTTAGAAAAAAAATACAGAAACTAGAATAGAAAAAGTATCTAGAAAAGAAAAACAGAAACTAGAATTGAAAATAAATCTATAAAATACATACAGAAACTAGAATAGAAAGTAAATATAGAATGTAATTACTGAAAATAGAATCGGAGATAAATCAACAAAAGAAAAACAGAAACTAGAATAGAAAACATAAATAGAAAATGAATAATGAAATAGGAGTCGAAAATAAATACAGAAACTAGAATCGCAAATAAATTTAGAAAAAAAATTCTGAATTTAGAATAAGAAACAAATAAAGAAAATGAACAAGGAAACTGGAGTCGATGATCAATACAGAAATTTAAATTTTAAATAATGATTGAAAATAAATACAGAACCCTGAATCGAAACCAAATACAAAAAATAACTACAGAAAATAAAATTGAATATATAAATAGGAAATAAATACAGAAACTAGAATAGAAAATACATCTTGAAATAAAAACAGAAACTAGAATCGAAATAAATCTAGAAAATAAAACAGAAAATTGAATCAAAAATTATTCTTGAAAATAAAAACAGGAACTAAAATCGAAAGAAATCTAAAAAGGAAATACAGAAACTAGAATAGAAAGTAAATACAGAAAATAAATACAGAAACCAGAATAAAAAATATATCTAGAAAAGAAAAACAGAAACTAGAATCGAGAATGAATCTAGAAAATAACTACAGGAACTGGAATTGAAAGTAAATATGGAAAATAAGTCCAGAAACTAGAATCGAAAATTAATCTAGAAAAGAAACACAGAAACTAGAATCGGAAATAAATTGAGAAAATACATACAGTCACAAGAATCGAAAATAGATTTAGAAAATAAAAACAGGAACTAAAATCGAAAATAAATACAGAATCTAGAATTGAAGATATATATACAAAAAAAAAATGACGAAATAAAATCAAAATAAGGATAGAAAATAAATACAGAAACTTGAATAAAAAACATATATAGCAAATGAATGAAGAAACTTGAGTCGCAAATAAATACAGAAACTAGAATCGAAAATGAATCTAAAAAATAAATACAGAAACTAGAATTGAAAGTAAATATAAAAAATAAATACTGAAGCTAGAATCGAAAATAACTGTACAAAAGAAATACAGAAACTAGAATCGAAAATAAATCTAGGTAAAAAATCCTAAACTAGAATCGAAAATAGATCTGGCAAATGAAAACAGGAACTAAAATTAATAAATGTATTGAAAATAAAAGCAGAAATGTATGAAATAGAATTTAATTTCGTCTTAAACATTACAGTACGCGGGAATACGATATAGAAGGTGGCTTTCTTTATTACGGGTAATAAAAGTAGATAACGCCGGCTACGACATTAATCTCGAAAAGCGCGTCTCAGAGGACCTGTATCATAAAAGCTCACCGCAGATATAAAACGATGTCGCTCCGCTGGAGCGCCCGTCATATGAATTTGTCAGGGATTATAAAATCTAAAATAATTTTAATGTGAAGACGACCAGGCTCTTGGGTTCGGGGAATCAGTCATGGTGGGGGAAAGTTTAGGTTCTCCCACAAAGGAGCCTACGCCTCCTCCCTTCGCTCTGATCCCCCCCCCCTTTCCCCATGCCGTGCGGAGCAGCGTCCAACGGATTTTGAGCAGCATGGGAAGTCACTCAGTTGGGGAACGCGGGCGCGAACGGTCAAGGATCGACTCTGAGTAGCGAGGCTAGTATTGTACGATTGCCAGTGGGCAAGGGACTTAGACTAAACTGTGGCGTAGGCATCCTTTGATACTAGTCGAATGGCTTGATCGTCAGTAATTCCCTGGTTTTGTTTGATTGTAAGCTCCCAATCAATTGGCTCTGACTCCTGGGTTTTCTGTTTTACCCATGTGGTTTGGCTTGATCGTCAGTAATTATCGTTGTCCTGATCATAAGTTAACCACTCAATCCTGGTTTGGCTCATCGAAGTCTGTTAACTCCACATAGTCTGGTGTCTTGATTGTATGTCCACATTCGCTGGCTCGTATTGTAACTTGAGTGGTCTTCAGGTGAGGTGTTAATGAGTCATTGCCGAGTCCGGTCGGAAGCCTCGCCTGCGGTGCTCGAGCCATTCAGTATTCCCCAATATAAGTCTGGAANATCGAAAAAAAATATAAAATCAAAAACAGAAAATAGAGTCGAAAAGAGATATAGAAAATAAATAAATACATAAACTGGAATAGAAAATACATCTAGGAAATGAATACAGAAACTAGTATCGGAAGTAAATATTGCAAATAAACAAAGAAGTAAAATTAAAACAGAAATTGGAAAAATAAAGAAACTAGAGTCGGTAATAAATACATATAATTGAATCGAAAATAAATAAAGAAAATGAATACAGAACCCTGAATCGAAAACAAATACAAAAAAATATGCTGCAAAAAGAATTGGAAATAAATGTAGAAAATGAATACAGAAACGAGTGAAGAAAATACATCAAGAAAAGAAAAATAGAAACTAGAATCGAAAATGAATATAAAAATAAATACAGAAACTACATGCGAAAATACATATAGAAAATGAATTCATAAATTTCAATCGAAAATAAATCTAGGAAATAAATACAGAAACTAGAATCGAAGATAAATTAAGAAAGTAGATACAGAAACTAGAATCGAAAATCAGTATAGAATATCAATACAGAAACTAGAATAGAAAACAAATATTGCAAATAAATGAAGAAACTTGAGTCGAAATAAATACTGAAACTCGATTCGAAAAGAAATACAGAAAATAAAAACAGAAACTAGAATAGAAAATTTATCTAGAAATAAATACAGAAACAAGAATCGGAAATTAATCTGGAAAATATATACAGAAACTAGAATCCTAAGAAAATATAGGATAAAAAATGCAGAAACTAGAATAGAAAGTATATCTAGAAAAGAAAAACAGAAACTAGAATCGAAAATAAATGTAGAAAATTAATACAAAAACTAAAATACAAAATACATCTAGAAAAGAAAAACAGAAACTAGAATCGAAAATAAATCTAGAAAATAAATTCAGAAACTAGAATCGAAAATAAATCTAGAAAATAAAAACAGGAACTTAAATCGCAAATAAATATTGAAAATAAATACAGAAACTAGAATCGAAAGTAAATATAGAAAATAAACATAGAAACGAGAATCGGAAAATCTAGAAAAGAAATACAGAAACTAAAATCGAAAATAAATCAAGAAAAAAAATACAGACACTTGAATCCAAAATAGATCTAGCAAATAAAAACAGGAACTAAAATCGAAAATAAATGAAGAAATAGAATCGAATATAAATATAGAAAATAAATACAGAAACTAGAACAGAATACAAATACAGCAAATAAATAGAGAAACTTGAGTCGAAAATAAATACAGAAACTAGAATCGAAAGTGAATATGGAAAATAATTGCAGAAACATGAATCAAAAATAAATCTGCAAAAGAAATACGTAAACTAGAATCGAAAATAAATCTAGGAAAAAAATTCCATAACTAGAATCGAAGATAGATCTGGAATATGAAAACACGAACTAAAATGTTAAAAAAGGGTTGAAAATAAATACAGAAACTATAATTCCAAATAAATATGGCAAATAAAAACAGAAAATAGAGTCGAGAAGAATTATAGAAAATAAAAACAGAAACTAGAATAGAAAATACATCTAAAAAATTAAAACAGAAACTAGAATCGAAAATTAATAAAGAAATTAAAAAATAAAACTAGAATAGGAAATAGATATAGAAAATAAAACAGAAACTAGAATCGAAAATAAATATAGGAAACAAAAACAAAAAAAAAGTCGAAAAGGAATATAGAAAATAAAAACAGAAACTAGAATAGAAAATACATCTAGAAATATATACAGAAACAAGAATCGGAAGTAAATATAAAAAATAAATAAGGAAACAGCATTGAAAACAAAAATAGAAAATAAATAGAGAAACTAGAGTCGACATTAAATACAAAAACTATAATCGAAAATAACTATAGAAAATGAATTCAGAACCCTGAATCGAAAACAAATACAAAAAATAAATCCAGAAAATTGAATCGAAAATAAATCTTGAAAATTCATTCATAAACTAGAATAGAAAATACATCTAGAAAACAAAAACAGAAACTAGAATCCAAAATTAATAAAGAAATTAAAAACATAAACTAGAATCGAAAGTAAATATAGAAAATAAATACAGAAACTCGAATCGAAAAATAAATCTAGAAAAGAAATGCAGAAACTACAATCGCAAATAAATCAAGAAAGTAAATACAGAATCTAGAATCGAAAATAAAGGTAGCAAATAAATACAGAAACTAGAATAGTAAACATATCTAGAAAATAAAAACAGAAACTAGAACCGCAAATAAATCTCGAAAATACATTCAAAAACTAGAATCGAAAGTAAATATAGAAAATAAATGCAGAAACTAGAATCGGAGATAAATCTACAAAAGAAATACAAAAATCAGAATTGAAAATGAATATAGAAATAGATAATGAAACTAGAGTCGAAAATAAATACAGAAACTAGAATCGTAAATAAATATAGAAAATTAATAAAGACACTAGAATAGAAAATACATCTACAATAAAACACGTAAACTAGAATCGAAAATAAATCCAGATAATAAATATAGAAACTAGAATCGAAAATAGATCTAGTAAACAAAAACAGGAACTGAAATCGAAAACAAATAATGAAAATATATATAGAAACTCGAATAGGAAAGAAATTTAGCAAATAAATAAAGATACTTGAATCGAAAATATATACAGAAACTCAATTCGAATAGAAATATATAAAATAAATACAGAAACTAGAATTGCAAATACATCTAGAAAAGAAAAACAGAGACTAAAACCGGAAATAAATCTATAAATAAATTCAGAAATTAGAATCGAAAGTAAAATAGAAAATAAATAAAGAAACAAAAATCTAAATAAATGTACAAAAGAAATACAGAAACTAGAATCGAAAATAAATTTTGTATCAAAATTGCGAAACTAGAATCGAAAATAGATCTGGAAAAC